>OW121744.1:98567525-98835025 GCA_933228675.1 Stomorhina lunata
CCGCGGAAAAAACATTAATGCTGATAAATTGAATACAACCTTAGTACCTATGACAACGGAAACACAAAAATACAAAAAGGGGGTGCCTTAACGGAAAAAGCTAGAGGAACAAAATTTTACAAAAGTATTTTGGATATCTTGAAAAAGTTGTGTAATAAAAATGGACGAAATCAGTTCACATTTAGTTAGAGCTCCCATATAACCCCGCCCTGGAAATCACAATAATGTTGATAAATTGAACACAACCGTAGTAGCTATGACGACTTAATTTAGAACAGAGAAGTTTTTTGCAACTATTGGTCAGTATACCAAATTTTATAGAAATCTTTCCATATTTGACTATAGCTTTCATATAAAAACCACTTCAAGAAACCATTAAACTTGGGACCTCTGGTATATTCTCATGTACAAAGGTTATTTATTAAAACAGCGCGATATGAAGTCACATTAAAAAAGAACAATACCTAGAAAGGTAAATATGCTACTTTACAAAAACGACGACGCACAAATAAAAACAACGTCCTACAAATAAGAATTATATGTAGCGCTGCAGATGAACTGCGTATTCATTAAATAATACATCCGAAGAAGTACTTTAAATTTTACCGCTTTTAATAATTCATCTAAATTATATCTAAATTTATAATTATTAGAACCCTCTCCCACTGACGTGATATATTTTTCACAATTAAGGGTTATTCCATACTGATGTATTCAGTCCAGTTGAACACACGATGTAAAACAGAGCCTCCTTTAAAGCCACAAGAGTTTGGATATTGTCAATATAAACCAATGATCGGCAAGTTAGCCCTTAGGGGCCGAGCACCAATCATCAGTTTCACATACACAACACGAACCAAAAAGAAAAACAAACTAAAATATAAAAAAAAAAAATATTTGTATTGTAACAGTCAATGAATGAGGTTCTTTCCCAGTAAAAACAGTGTCAAACGTTTGAAATATGATGACTTTTACATTTGATACCAAACGTTTTTTTCAAACTTTTTTCAAACCTGAACAGATGTTTGAGATTCACATTCATTTTCAAATGAGGGTTCATTTGAGAATAAACGTTTGAAAAATGATAGTTTCTCAAATTGAGAATAAAGGTTATTCTCAAATCATCATCAAACCCTAAGATGATTTGAGAATAATTTGAAAAATGGTGTTATATAAATTTGATATCAAACCTTATTTCAAATGTTTTCAAACATTAAAAAAAATAATTTTATGTTAAAAAAATAATGTTTAAGATATTTTAATGGAATGGCATTGCATTTCAAAGAAATTCGTTATTTCTTTCGGATTTTTTTAAAATTGATCCATATTTGAATATAAAACCTTGCTTAAAAAATGTCAACATTAAAAATTCAATAATATTCATATGCATAATTAAATTTTCTTTGTTTCTTGAATTTTTTTTTACCTAACAATAAAAAAATATATTTTAAGCAAAAGAATTCAAATATGATGCACCGTTTTCAAAAACAAAATAAACAAACTCAAAAATACAACGCCATTTTATTTACGTTCCACATGTAGATGATATCCACATTTGAAAAACCTTTGAGGATGAGGTTTGATAATGATTTGAGAATAAAGGCATTTCTCAATTTGAGAATAAAGTCCCCTTTTTGTTGAGAACGCTATTATTCTCAAATCAGTATCAAACGTTTGACCTTTGAAAAAAGATTTATTTTCAAATCATCCTCAATTTGAGAATAAACCTTTTTTTTTACTGGGTTGTTGCCTTATTTTAGAATTTGCAACAAAAAAACACATAAAAAAGAGAACAAGAAAATATTTATTTTTTCTTAGTCTCTTTATTTGTAAGATCACCAATACATTGATATTTCCTATGTTCTCTTTTTGCCTACCATGGTTAGAAACAGTTTGAGGCAGCCCCTTAAAAAAATCCATGGGATTCAGATCGGGTGACTTCGGTGGTAAATGGATGTACCCAAAGCTTTTGAGGAAATTTTCACAAATTAATTGAACCTGTGTATAGCCGCCCCATCCTGTTGAAACCACATGCGTGAAGAGTACAATCCGTAATCATGAGTCGATAATCTACACCGTTGACATTCGTCGCGTACCATCGAGGATTTTAGAAAAAAAAAAAACAGTTACCCTTTGTCAATGAAATAGTTTTTAATGTTTCAATAGATAATTGTGGGTTCTTGAAGACCAGTAATGTCAGTTTTGTTATTGACTTTTAAATGAAAACGAGCCTCATAGTCTAAAAATATAATTTACAGTGAGAAAACGCTTTAACGTTGTCCCACAAAAGCTTTTGCAAAAACAAAAGTCAGTTTCTTTCAGTTCTTAAGCGATTTGAATTTGAAAATATTAAACCTTCAGATCTCTTTTCTAAATTTAATGAACAACCGCTTTAGGAAGTCCCAGTGAGGCTGCCTGTGTGAAATGATAGAGCTTGAGTGAAATGATAATTCTCATATTAAATAAAGTATAACTAAATTCAATATTTAGCTCGTAATGCAGTTTTATTTTTCTGCTGAGTTATGCCTAGTCTGTCCTGGTTCCTCAAAGGTCTGATTCCCTTAAAATCTTTTGCTTTCACAGGACGGCTTGGTATCTTCATGAGTCGTTGGGAAAGGGCTATGCTTATTTGGGTTAATGTAATAAGAAACTTCTCAGTTTGTACTAAACGAGTTTTATTCCTGCAATCTGCACTACTCAATAGTAAATTTACCGATCTCTTTTAGGTATCGGCTAACTGTCTTGCTAACTTATCTAGCTATAATCCGACAAGATAAACGCCTCATCTCTCGATTGGCTTAGCCAATGATAAGTGCAAAGACTAATATTGGTCCGGTTGGCTGCCTACAGCATACTCCGATGAGATAGATACTTCGTCTCAAGGTCGGCTAACTAAAAGGCAAAATAATACTCCAATGAGACAAAATCTTCGGCTTTCGATCGACTAACTACGACAATGTAACAATCGGATCAACTAACTAGGTGCTGATCGTTCAATACCGATTATGAACCAAATAAAACATTTTTAATTAGAGGCAAAAAAGTTCTTAATATCAACAAGTTAAGAACTCAAGTTGTGTTAAATTTAGAAACATATCTCATATATCTACAAGGGTGCAGCTAATTCAAAATCTGCACTAAAACTGGAAAAATCGCTAAGCTATTTGGTATTGTTGGTAAAACCTTTGGACTAAATTAGGTTTTCGTAGCTTTATAGTTCAACATTCAAAAATATTTTTGTGGTTTCCCCAGTATTTACTTTGATCAAAATTCGGTCTCATAACCAGGTATAGTTTTACATTAATAAGTTGTTAAATACTTTTCGTTGTGATTAATATGTAGTTAGGCTAAACACGTTAATAGTAATACGACAGGTCCATATATTTCGTTATGAGTTCCTAATGCATTCATCATATATAAAGTCTGGGCTGAACATTGATTGATGCCTATATAATTTCATAGGTGCAATCTTAATATAATGAATGTACCTCCAAATCTTTTTGATTGTAGATATAACAAGTAAGAGTGTTATATTCGGCTGTGCCGAATCTTATATACCCACCATCAAGTTGTGTTAAATTTAGAAATATATCTCATATATCTACAAGGGTGCAGCTAATTCAAAATCTGGACCAATACTGAAAAAATCGCTAAGCTATTTGGTATTGTTGGTAAAACCTTTGGACTAAATTCGGCTGCCGTAGCTTTATATTTCAACATTTAAAAATATTTTAGTGGTTTCCCCAGTATTTACTTTGATCAAAATTCGGTCTCATAACCGGGTATAGTTTTACATTAATAAGTTGTTAAATACTTTTCGTAAATATGTAGTTAGGCTAAACACGTTAATAGTAATACGGCAGGTCCATATATTTCGTTAGGACTTGCTAATGCATTCATCATATATAAAGTCTGGGCTGAACATTGATTGATGCCTATCTAATTTCATAGGTGCAATCTTAATGTAATGAATGTACCTCCAAATCTTTTTGATTGTAGATATAAAAAGGGGATGCTATATATATAAGAATTATAGCCAAATGTTGACCGATTGTAACAAAATTTTACACACTGGCTGGTATATGTGTAGAGCTTATTCTTGCAAAATTTAGTGCAAAATTTAGTGGCCATAGCTATCATAGTTTCTAATTTAAAAGCTTTTAACTGGCCTTTGCTAAAATTTTTGGTTTCCGTGAGTGTTTTTTATATGAAAGCTAAAGTCTATGGACTGATTCCTATAAGATTTGATAAACTGATCAAAAATTGCATAAAACTTCCCTATTTTAAATTTAATCGTCATAGCTATTACAATTTTATTCAATTTATCAGCATTAATGTGTTTCCCGGGGCGGGGTTATATGGGAGCTCTAACTAAATTTGAACCGATTTTGTCCATTTTCAACACACATCTTTTTCAAGATATCCAAAATACTTTTGTAAAATTTTGTCTCTCTAGCTCTTTTCGTTAAGGCGCTATCGAGCTTTTATCTGACGGACAGACGGACATAAACAACCTTTTCTTTATGTATTTTTGTGTTTCCATAAGTTTTTCATATGGGAGCTATGGTAAAATGGTGACCGATTGTGACAAAATTTTGCACACTGGCTGACATTGACATAAGACTTCCTTGTGCTTAATTTAATTTTATTAGCTCTTGTAGTTAAGGAGCTATCACGATTTTATCTGACGGACAGACGGACATAAATCCCCTTTTCTTTTTGAATTTTTGTGTTTTCGTAAGTTTTTTATATGGGAGCTAGGTCAAATGGTGACCGATTGCGACAAAATTTTGCACACTGGCTGGCATTGATATAAGACTTTCTTGTGCCAAATTTAGTGGTTATATCTGTTATACTTTTAGATTTATTGGCATTTAAGTGTATTTTAGGTGAAATTTAGGCTGTTTTCGTAAGTTTTTTGTATGGGAGCTATGGCTAAATGTGAACCGATTTTGATGAAATTTTACACGCTGTCTAGGGCTAATGTAAAACTTCTATACACCAAATTTTGTCATCATAACTGTCATAATTTGTCATTTATTAGCAAATAAGCGATTAGCCTAGACGAGGTTATACGGGAGCTATGGCCAAATGCTAACCGATTTTGCCCAATTTCAATACCAAAATTTTCTCATAGATAAAGAATGTTTTTGCTAAGTTTCAGTTAGCTAGCTCTTTTCGTTTAGACGTTATCGTGATTTCAACAGACAGACGGACAGACAGACGGACATAGCTCAATCGTCTTAGAATTTCATAAGGATTCAGAATATATATCGTTTTTGATTTTTGAACCAATATTAAGGAAATTACAAACGGAATGACAATCTCAATATACCCCCCATTCTTTTTGATGGTGGGTATAAAAATACTTGAACAGAAGTCCTTAATAGATTTCTTCCCTCTGATTTTTATTACAAGAGATGTTCTTGTATAGTGTTTTTAAAAAATGTGGTTCATAGGTGGTATTGAATATAGGCTCACGTTATTCTGGTACAGATATAGACTTAATAAGAATTATATTCATATTATTTGGAAATACTAGGGAGGTAGAAAAATTAAAAAAAGGGAGTTTACATTTTTTTTTCTAATTTCATTTAAATTTACTGATTTTTCATGTTTTGTCAAAAAGATCATGGATTTTATGCACTATAAGACAAAAACCACCCTGAAGAATTATTTGCGATAATTTATACATAACTAAATAAAGTGTTAACATGAAAATGCATTTTCCTCAAAATCCTGTAACAAAATATAGTTATATATTTTTATAATAAAGAAGATACAACATAATGAATATATAAATAAAACATTCACTGAGAATTTCGAAAAGGTATCAACAACTCCTTTATCTACTTGGGTGTCAATATCTTCTAATATCAATATAAATATTTGCAATCCAAGTGATAAATTTTAAAACTAAAACCCTTTTCAGGGAATCTCATACTCTAGAAATCTTTAAAATTGCTTTATTGAAGAAGAACTAAAAATTTACAAAAAAAGGAGCAGGATTTTGCTTATGCAATTTTTGCATGTAAACTAAATTTTCTTAGATTTAAAATCGAACTAAATACTAGAATAAAATATTTTGTAATAGATTTTTGCTTTAAATCATGGGATTTACGACTGTTCGTACTAGTATAAGCCTATATCAAAGGGGTCTTTGTTTTAAGTTGGTCTTACTTGTCCGTCTGTGCATCCATTTGTCTATTTTTGTGTCTTTCTGTCTGTAAATGTTTGTATCTATCTTTTCATGCAAATTGCAGCTGTCTTGAGTTTTTTCGCTACTTAACATTCAATTTCGGAAATTTTTTTGTTGTTCATTTAAGTATATTTTGGGTTAAGAATATGTATTATTCTCTCTATATGTAGTCGAGTGTATATCAATAACTATCTGTTCAGATAATGTGAAACAGACGTAAGGAACACTGTATCCTTTAAAATTGGAAAACAAATTTTAAATACTAATGAGAAGACTTCTATAGGAATGAAAAATCTTCTATTGCAAAGTTGATGATCCAAAAAGTTGATGGTGAGCTTAGTTTTCTATAGAAAAGTTGGTGGTGAGCTTAGTTTTCTATAGAAAAGTTGGTGGTGAGCTTAGTTTTCTATAGAAAAGTTGGTAGTGAGCTTAGTTTTATAAAGAAAAGTTGGTGGTGAGCTTAGTTTTCAATAGAAAAGTTTTTGGTGAGCTTAGTTTTCTATAGAAAAGTTGGTGGTGAGCTTAGTTTTCTATAGAAAAGTTGGTGGTGAGCTTAGTTTTCTATAGAAAAGTTGGTGGTGAGCTTAGTTTTCTATAGAAAAGTTGGTGGTGAGCTTAGTTTTCTATAGAAAAGTTGGTGGTGAGCTTAGTTTTCTATAGAAAAGTTGGTGGTGAGCTTAGTTTTCTATAGAAAAGTTGGTGGTGAGCTTAGTTTTCTATAGAAAAGTTGGTGGTGAGCTTAGTTTTCTATAGAAAAGTTGGTGGTGAGCTTAGTTTTCTATAGAAAAGTTGGTGGTGAGCTTAGTTTTCTATAGAAAAGTTGGTGGTGAGCTTAGTTTTCTATAGAAAAGTTGGTGGTGAGCTTAGTTTTCTATAGAAAAGTTGGTGGTGAGCTTAGTTTTCTATAGAAAAATTGGTGGTGAGCTTAGTTTTCTATAGAAAAGTTGGTGGTGAGCTTAGTTTTCTATAGAAAAGTTGGTGGTGAGCTTAGTTTTCTATAGAAAAGTTGGTGGTGAGCTTAGTTTTCTATAGAAAAGTTGGTGGTGAGCTTAGTTTTCTATAGAAAAGTTGGTGGTGAGCTTAGTTTTCTATAGAAAAGTTGGTGGTGAGCTTAGTTTTCTATAGAAAAGTTGGTGGTGAGCTTTGTTTTCTATAGAAAAGTTGGTGATGAGCTTAGTTTTCTATAGAAAAGTTGGTGGTGAGCTTAGATTTTTATAGAAAAGTTGGTGGTGAGATAAGTTTTCTATAGAAAAATTGGTGGTGAGATAAGTTTTCTATAGAAAAGTTAGTGGTGAGATAAGTTTTTTATAGAAAACTTGGTGGTGAGATAAGTTTTTTATAGAAAAGTTGGAGGTGAGATAAGTTTTCTATGGAAAAGTTTATGGTGAGATAAGTCTTATATAAAAAAGTAGGTAAGTTGACCGATTTGGGTCGGTCAACTTACCAACATTTTTATATAAGACTTATCTCACCATAAACTTTGTTGTTTTGGTACATATTTTAAAACTATATCTTTAGAACTAGAAATATTAGCTGAGTCATATGTAAGATTCCTTATTTGACTTAGATGTTGGTTTGACTCCGCAAAACTAAAATGCTGTTACACTGTTTGTATTTTTTTTTGGTATTTTTGGAAATGGTGTATTCTTACAAAGAATATATTCAAGATTGTTTAGGTATTTGTGTGAGTCTCGTTGTCTGTTTTTTTTTGCTCCTGTTGTTATTGCTGTTCATCTATAAATTAAATTATGTTTAGAAATTATGCATGCATTTCTGTCGTTATTCGTTTGTACATTTCTAAAGTTTCAACAGATCAGATGCCAGAGCAAATAACTACAACAGCAGCAACAAAATAACAGTTACTACTATCATCTTAAGCCAACTACAAATGACTTGTGCATGCATGCTGCTACTTTAATATCAAGTCAGTCTCAGTCAGTGCAGTCGAAGGAAATGCGTGTAAATTTTAAGACCACCTTCCTTTCTTACAATTGGCTCTACTTCACCCCACCCTACCTTGATGGTTTAAAGCTTTAGTCATTTGCTCGTACCTTGATGCTGATGCTTTTGCCTGCTGTTTATGCAGCATTTTGCTGCATTAGCTACTAGTTCCACAGATCTAAAAATGGAGTAATAAAAACAAAGTAACCAAAACTCATTGTCAGTTCGAACATCGTTACTCACTAATTCACATTCGATGTTTAACGTATGCGTTCGGTCAATGAGGTTAAATTTTGTTACAGTTCAAAAATTTGTTATATTTTTTATTGTTGCTGAATGGATTATGCATCGAGTAAGTATCTACAATATATTGTCGGTATGTTGAGGTAAACGGATTAGTCGTCGGTGTTTGTAAGGAAGGTGGGGTGGACGTCAGTGTAAGCCAGTTATTCTATATTCTGGGTAAAACAAAAGAAATTTTGTAGTGGTTCTCGAATATTTTAAGTATAACAATTGATACCTTCTACCTTTTGTTTCTTGATGATGATGAGGCTGATGTACAGGTACAGCTTTATTCAAAAAAAAATATTTTCTAAAAACAATTTCATCAATTCATACTGGATGGTTGACAGAAAAAGGAGTTCTTTTTGTGGAGCAATAGCATTTCTGCCAGGGTTCGAAAAAAAACAGTACCGTATTATATTGTACTGAACTTACGCACACATAAAAGTTATTTATTTTAACATACCTAAATAAGTCCGGAACAAAGTTAAGTACCCAAAGGTACAATAAAAAAAGAACGGTACCTTATAATAACGTACCGTTCTCTAGGATATTAGAGTATTTTTTAGTGATCTTTAGAGTACCATAAAGTACATACGAAGTTACGAATTTTTAGATGACTTACTTGTGGCTGCATTCGTAATATCGTAATAACGAAGTATTGTTGTTGTACATTCATAAATAACTCAGTTTCATAAGAGTTCGTTAAAGTACTCAACAAAGTACATTATAGTACAGAGCGAAGTTCGTTATTTTTAGTGTACTTCGTGAAAGTTCGTAATGATAAAGGTTGTGTATTTTAATAGGTACTCTAAAGTTTTAAGGTACCTATACTTAAATTGAACACTTTGTTACTTATGTGACTAAGTACCTTTAAATTTAGAGTATTTTTTCGAACCTTGATTTGTGGTAGCAGATATTTTCAATTAGTTCATTGTGCTTGACTATCAGTGATTTTTAAGAAACTCTCGTCAAAATATTTTGAAGTTGTTGGCCGACGTTTAGAACTCCTTATTCAAAAATTTACTGCCATATATTTTACAATTTTTTTTTAATTCTTTAAAAAGTTTAGGAAAATTTTAATTTTGTTCACAAATTTATTTATTTGAATCATTTCTATTCGTTAATTTCAAAAAACAAGATTTTACTTCCCTTTAAACTTAAATTTACTTCGAGGGAAATTTGTTGTTTAAAGGGAAATTTAAAAAATTTTGTAGAAACTGGTTATTTCTGTTCAGTTTTTTTTCAAAAAATTTATAAATATTTCAAAATTGTCTTTTCCCTTAAGGGGAAATTTTTTTAGTAAAAAAATACTTAAATTTTTCTTCAAATTTTTAAGCTTTATTCTTAATTACTTATAAATTAATTACTTATAAAATTTGTAAAAATTTTCTTTAAAAAAAATTTCCCTCAAGGTAAGTTTGTTAATTTTTGGGATATTTTTAAAATTGGAGATATTTTCAAAATGTAATTCATAAACATTTATATCAATTTCAAAATTATTCTTTTAACTTAAATTTCCCCTAAAGGGAAATTTCAAAATCAGAGAAATTCTAAAATTTTTATAATTTTAAATAAAACTTAAACAAATTTTTGAAAATTTTCGATTTTAATTCCCTTTAAACCTTAATTTACTTCCAGGGAAATTTTTCCTTTAAAGGGAAATTTCGAAAATATTTAGATACTGGTTGTTTCTATTCATTTTTTTAATAAAATTTATAAAAATTTTAAAGGGATATTTTTATATTACAGAAATAAAAAAATTCTTTTTCAAATTTGCAATCTTTATTCTTAATTATTAACAAGGCCAATAAAATTTGTAAAAATTTCTTTTTAGATAAAATTTCCCTCAAAGGAAATTTGTTAATTTTTGGGATATTTTTAAAATGTTTACAAATTTATTATATTTATTCAATTTAATTTATAAAATTTGAAAAAAAAAATTAAAATTATCCTCTAAACTTAAATTTCCCTTAAAGGGAAATTTTTTTTATTAAATAAATACCAAAATGTTTCTTCGAAATTGTAATTGTTATTAAAATTGTAATTGTGTATTCTTAATTATTTAGACAAATTTATTTTTTTTTTTTGAAAATTTCGTTTTAGATAAAATTTCCCTTAAGGGAAATTTGTTAATATTTGGGATATTTTTAAAATATTTACAAATTTATTATATTTATTTACTTTTACTCATAAGATTTTCTAAAAATTTCAGAATTATTCTTTCAACTTAAATTTCCCTTAAAGGGAAATTTTTAAATCAGAGAAATACTAAAATTTTTGTTTAAATATGCAACATTTATTCATAATTTTGTATAAAACATATAAAATTTTTTAAAAATTTCTTTTAACTAAAATTTCCCTCAAGGGAAATTTGTTTTTTTTTTTAGGAAAAATTTAAATTTTTTTACAAATTTGTTATTTTAATTTGTTTATTGTTTTATAAATTTTATAAAAATTTCAAAACTGTATAATTAACTAAAATTTCCCTTAAAGGGAATTTTTTTTTGATGTAAGTATATTTTGATTTTATTTTAAATTTGTAATTTTTATGCATAAGTATTATTGAAACTAATAAAATTTTTCAAAATTTCCTTTTAACAAAAATTTCCCTCAAGGGAATTTTTTTTTTCTTTTAGGGAAAATTTTGAAATATTTTCAAAATGTTTATTTTTCTTTACTCTGCTTTATAAAATTTATAAAAATTTCAAAATTATGTTTTTAAATAAAATTTCCCTTGAAGGGAAATTTTTATTTTAAAGAAATACCAACATGTTTCTTCGAAATTATCATGTTTATGCTTAATATATTAGAAAACTTATAACATTTTTGAAAATTTCCCTTTAAATAAAATTTCCCTCAAGGGAAATTTTTTAATTTTGGGGAAATTTTTAAAATGTTTAGAAATTTGTTATTTGTATTAACTTTTATTCAATAAATTTTCAATTTACTTCAAAATTGTTCTTTTAACCTAAATTTCCCTTGAGGGAAATTTTTATATTATAGAATTACTAAATATTTTTTTTATAAATATTTCATCTTTATTCATTTTTAATTACAAAAATTATGAAAGTTTTCAAAAATTTCCCTTTCATAAAAATTTCCCAAAAGGGAAATTTGTTATTTTTAGAAAATTTAAGTTTTTTTTTTTACCAATTTGTTAGTTTTATTGACCTTGATTCATAAAATTTATAAAAAATTTCAATTAGTCCATTTAACTAAAATTTCCTTTGAAGGGAAATTTTTTTAATATGGGAATTTCTGAACTTTTTTTTTTCAAATTTGTAATTTTTATTTATTATTATTTACAAATATTATATGTAAAAATAATAGGCGATTGAGCTGCTATCAAATAGTGATAATTTAATAATAACTCTCTACTTAGTAACTTAACTAATGTATATATATATATTTCCTTACATTAGTAGGGACAATTTAATATTCATGTATTAATATACACAACCTTATTATAGATGGACATGCACATTCTTGTTAATTTCATTAAAAACTGCTTAGACTTTCAAATTTCAATTGTAATTTTCTCTAGGAAACCTCAAAAGTCTGTAATCAATTAAAGGAAAATTTTTGTCTAATGTCTTCAAAATTTGTAATAAATATAAATTACTGTTGTGGTTTTGTCTGCATTAATTTCATTATTAATTACGAAAATGCTCGTCCATTTAATTGCAAAATTTTCAAATCATTAAAATGCATGTTGCAATTTACAAAATACATTACATATACATAGAAGATAAGCAAGTTTGAGGAAAAAGATTCATGTAAAGAATCTAATGTATATTATGAAAGTGGAGTACAGTTTAAGGCCTGAGTATTTGGGGTCTTTAAGGCAGATATACTTTTAATATTATATTTATTAGTGACATCTTCATTATATCAATTTCTATAGAAAAATATTTTTATCAAAAATATTTCTATCGAACATTTTTCTATAGAAAAATATTTCTATCGAAAATTTTTCTATAGAAAAATATTTCTATCGAAAATTTTTCTATAGAAAAATATTTCTATCGAAAATTTTTCTATAGAAAAATATTTCTATCGAAAATTTTTTCTATAGAAAAATATTTCTATCGAAAATTTTTCTATAGAAAAATATTTCTATCGAAAATTTTTCTATAGAAAAATATTTCTATCGAAAATTTTTCTATAGAAAAATATTTCTATCGAAAATTTTTCTATAGAAAAATATTTCTATCGAAAATTTTTCTATAGAAAAATATTTCTATCGAAAATTTTTCTATAGAAAAATATTTCTATCGAAAATTTTTCTATAGAAAAATATTTCTATCGAAAATTTTTCTATAGAAAAATATTTCTATCGAAAATTTTTCTATAGAAAAATATTTCTATCGAAAATTTTTCTATAGAAAAATATTTCTATCGAAAATTTTTCTATAGAAAAATATTTCTATCGAAAATTTTTCTATAGAAAAATATTTCTATCGAAAATTTTTCTATAGAAAAATATTTCTATCGAAAATTTTTCTATAGAAAAATATTTCTATCGAAAATTTTTCTATAGAAAAATATTTCTATCGAAAATTTTTCTATAGAAAAATATTTCTATCGAAAATTTTTCTATAGAAAAATATTTCTATCGAAAATTTTTCTATAGAAAAATATTTCTATCAAAAATTTTTCTATAGAAAAATATTTCTATCGAAAATTTTTCTATAGAAAAATATTTCTATCGAAAATTTTTCTATAGAAAAATATTTCTATCGACAATTTTTCTATAGAAAAGTATTTCTATCGAAAATTTTTCTATAGAAAATATTTCTATCGAAAATTTTTTTATAGAAAAATATTTCTATCGAAAATTTTTCTACAGAAAAATATTTCTATCGAAAATTTTTCTAAAGAAAAATATTTTTTTTGAAAAATTTTCTATAGAAAAATATTTTGAACGAAAAATTTTCAATAGAAAAATATTTTTATCAAAAATTTTTCTACAGAAAATTATTTTTATCAAAAATTTTTCTATAGAAAAATATTTTTATCAAAAACTTTTCTATAGAAAAATATTTTAATAGAAAATTTTTTTGTAGAAAATTTTTTATAATGAAATATTTTTATCAAAAATTGTTGTATAAAAAAAATATATTTTTATATCTTAAGGCCCCTACACTGCTTCATTTTCCCCCAGAGAACATGTTCGTATGCATGTTCGAACATGTATATATAACATCTCATCAATTTTAATTTCTATTTTCTTCATATTGCCCCCGAAATGTTCTTCTTTTAAATACGATACCATTAAGTAAACCAAACAACTTGCAAATAATCTTAAATAAAACTAATACATACATACTTGTTCATAAATATATGGGTTAACCCATGTAAAGTGGATAGTAAACTAAATCAGAATCCAAAAAATTTTAAATGTAAACTCCCTAAATTAACAAGTTTTTGGCTTTTCTGTTCTGAATTCAGGTGTTACAAGTCATCATAATTCTAAACTGAAGAGGCTCCTGAGTGAAAAACTGTTAAAATATAGACATTTGTCTAAATTAAAAAGTTTTACTGAGGTGTATTGCACTAAGATCCCAATTTATTACAATTATTTATTATTGTAATAAATAGGTTTTTGATAAAACCAAGACATGTTGGTGGGGAAACCTTTCTTCGACGCGTTTCAGTGGTTGGTTAGGCCATCTCATCAGGAGGATTATCCTTAATTCTAGACCGCTCGAAAACCACACATTATGTATAATTTGAGGGACTGAATAAATAAGAATTATTATTGTGTGCAAGAAATATCAACATAAAGCGAAGATTATCATCCGAACAGAAACACACAAACATTTTTCAGTTTTATCATTT
Source organism: Stomorhina lunata (assembly GCA_933228675.1). Classification (NCBI taxonomy): domain Eukaryota; kingdom Metazoa; phylum Arthropoda; class Insecta; order Diptera; family Rhiniidae; genus Stomorhina; species Stomorhina lunata. Next base: position 98,581,792 of record OW121744.1, read on the forward strand.
TTTTTATTTTCGCCAAATAAAAAAAAAAAAACAAAAGTACCCAAAGTTGTATATTTGCCTTTAACTCATAAACTAGTCTTATATAATTTAGAAGTTATTGGAAATTCTTTTAAAAGATGGACTAATCGGATCTGCGAGGATCCGATTAGTCAATATTTGAGTCAATATCTGATATAAAATTATATAAATAATGGGTGTTTTTTTTAGAGGTATAGAATTTCGAATTGAAATAAAACACAAGAAAATCGTTTTAATGTCCATCAATTTGGCTTTATTGGAAGGATAATTTTATGCCATTAATGTTTAAATATGATTTCGGGCATGTGGCCGCCGCGGCTGGCTCGAATAAAGCCAATTCTACAGGTCCAATTTTCAACTACTTTTTCGAGCATATGGGGCCGTATGTTGGCAATAACGCCACGAATGTTGGCCTAACGTTTCTGGTTTGTTGGCGTAGACGAGCGACTTCACATATCCCCAAAGAAAATAATCCAGTGGTGTCAAATCGCACGATCTTGGTGGCCAATTGATAGGTCCATTCCGCGAAATTATGCGCTCATTGAATGTTTCCTTCAATAAATCAATTGTGACGTGCGCTGTGTGGCATGTAGCGCCGTCTTGTTGGAACCACAACTCATCCACATTCATGCCATCCAATTGGGGAACAAAATAGTCGGTTATCATGGCTCTATACCGGTCTCCATTTATAGTAACTGACTCTCCAGCATTATTTAGGAAGAAGTATGGCCCAATGACCCCACCAGCCCATAGAGCACACCAAACAGTCAGTTTTTGTGGATGTAATGGCGTCTCAAGGGTCTCATGTGGATTCTCTTCACTCCAAATGCGGCACTTTTGCTTGTTGACGTAGCCATTCAACCAAAAATGAGCCTTATCACTGAACAAAATTTTGCGATGAAAATCAGCATCGAGATCAATCTCATTTTCTTCGGTGCGCACTGTTCGACGTCGCTGCGGATGCGTATTATCACATAGAGTAAATGTAGTGCGAAAACGATCCATGGTTAACCGAATTAATTGCTCTGATGGACGATTATGTCGACCATAAAATGGACGGAGCTTGCGGTAAACTTCGCGAACTGAACCATTATTTTCGAAATAAATTTGCACGATTTGCAAGCGTTGTTCTTTTGTCAACCTGTTCATGATGAAATGGCAAACCAAACTAAATATTAATCACTTGACAGCTGACAAAATGGCCGCCAGTTAAAAAAGTGATGCCAACTTAAAGTTCTATACCTCAATAAAAAACACCCGATACAATATTAGGAAATATACGCAATGACTTTGACAGACATCGGAGATGACAACTTCAAGTCTAATCAGTTTTGAAATGGATTCACCCATATTCTATAGAACTTAAGCCAAGAGTATGTCAGTTTGCAAGAAGTGAGGTGAATTATTTGAGTTTACATTAAATATGTGGGGTAAGAGTGATGAAGCTTAGCTGCATTGCCTTTATTTAATTACTGACCTTACCCACTCCTTAGTCATTATAGTTTAACAAAAATTACAAATAAATAAATATAATTATAACAACAATAACAATGAAACCCAAAACAACAACAACAACAAAATTTGGAGCATCTACGCATGACTCCACTAAACATATTCTTCTGCCATAAACTTAAACTTTAAGACGAAACCTGTTTCATCCACATTCAAAGAAAATTCTTAAGAGCAACTTTACTCTTTCTTAAGAGTTTTTTGTTTATTTTTTGAGTTAGCTCCAGGAGTTTAAGAGTTATTTCTTTTTGGTATTTTTAAGTTTCGTTAAGTTTTTTTTTTGATAATTCTCCTTTTTATGAAAATCTTTCTCCTTAATATTTTTTTTTTCACTTTATGACGTCATGATTTTTTTGTTGGCTTAGAAAAAAAGAGTTTTCAAACTCATTTGTCAAGAGAAGTTTTTCAAAATTTCTTGTCTTTTATTTGTATTTATTTGTTTGTTTGTTTTTAGCCTTTAGTATTTAGATTTCATTGATTGTTTGGATGGTCAATAAGAGAGTGGGCTCCTACGGATTTTTTGTTTTTGCTTTTTTTTGATTTTGTTTTATTTAATTTTCAAGTTGTCTTAATAAAAATTTATTGTGGCAAGATTGCATAAAAGATATTTGTGTGTGGATATCTCAAAGGTGTTAAGTTTTATAATTTAGGAGGATGAAAGTCTTTAGTTTTTCTGATCAGACAAAAAATATTGTTATATTATGGGAACATTTATAGGAAATTTTTCAAACATTTACTATTTTTAAAGGAAATTTTTGAAAATTTTCTTACAAAAATAAGAAATTTTTTAAAAAAATATAGGAAATATAGGAAATTTTTCAAAAATTTCCTATTTTTATAGGAATTTTTTCAAAAATTTCCTATTTTTATAGAAATTTTTTTTTTAAATTTCCTATTTTCAAAGGAAATTTTTTAAAAATTTCCTATTTTTATAGGAAATTTTTTAAAAATTTCCTATTTTTATAGGAAATTTTTCAAAAATTTCCTATTTTTATAGGAAATTTTTCAAAAATTTCCTATTTTTATAGGAAATTTTTCAAAAATTTCCTATTTTTATAAGAAATTTTTCAAAAATTTCCTATTTTTATAGGAAATTTTTCAAAAATTTCCTATTTTTATGGAAATTTTTCAAAAATTTCCTATTTTTATAGGAAATTTTTCAAAAATTTCCTATTTTTATAGGAAATTTTTCAAAAATTTCCTATTTTTATAGGAAATTTTTCAAAAATTTCCTATTTTTATAGGAAATTTTTCAAAAATTTCCTATTTTTATAGGAAATTTTTCAAAAATTTCCTATTTTTATAGGAAATTTTTCAAAAATTTCCTATTTTTATAGGAAATTTTTCAAAAATTTCCTATTTTTATAGGAAATTTTTCAAAAATTTCCTATTTTTATAGGAAATTTTTCAAAAATTTCCTATTTTTATAGGAAATTTTTGAAAAATTTCCTATTTTTATAGGAAATTTTTCAAAAATTTCCTATTTTTATAGGAAATTTTTCAAAAATTTCCTATTTTTATAGGAAATTTTTCAAAAATTTCCTATTTTTATAGGAAATTTTTCAAAAATTTCCTATTTTTATAGGAAATTTTTCAAAAATTTCCTATTTTTATAGGAAATTTTTCAAAAATTTCCTATTTTTATAGGAAATTTTTCAAAAATTTCCTATTTTTATAGGAAATTTTTCAAAAATTTCCTATTTTTATAGGAAATTTTTCAAAAATTTCCTATTTTTATAGGAAATTTTTCAAAAATTTCCTATTTTTATAGGAAATTTTTCAAAAATTTCCTATTTTTATAGGAAATTTTTCAAAAATTTCCTATTTTTATAGGAAATTTTTCAAAAATTTCCTATTTTTATAGGAAATTTTTCAAAAATTTCCCATTTTTATAGGAAATTTTTCAAAAATTTCCTATTTTTATAGGAAATTTTTCAAAAATTTCCTATTTTTATAGGAAATTTTTCAAAAATTTAATATTTTTATAGGAAATTTTTCAAAAATTTCCTATTTTTATGGGAAAATTTTTTAAAAATTTCCTATTTTTATTGGAAATTTTTCAAAAATTTTTTATTTTTATAGGAAATTTTTCAAAAATTTCCCATTTTTTTAGGAAATTTTTCAAAAATTTCTTATTTTTATAGAAAATTTTTCAAAAATTTTTTATTTTTATAGGAAATTTTTCAAAAATTTCCTATTTTTATAGAAAATTTTTTAAAAATTTTATATTTTTATCTAAAATTTTTTAAAAATTTCCTTTTTTCGTTTTAAGACTTTATCAACACTCAAGGTTAACGAAATCGGTATATAATTTAAATCACGATTAATAAAGGAATTTATTTTTAAACGAACAAAAAAACAATGTAAAGTCAACATGAATTAACATTGATATTAAGTCATGTTAAATTTGAACTAGACTTAAATAGTGTGCAGTACCATAATCATTTTTTAAGTCAATGTCTGTCCGAATAATTTGATAGAGCAGGTTACAATCAACACTACCGATATTACAAGTTCAAAATTATAACAATAATAATTTTAAGTCGTTGCAACATTGTTTGCAAATAGTATTTTGACACAAAACGTGTTGCACACTTTTTGACCATAAATAAAATAATATTATTCATAAACAGCAACCGCCTTTATTTGGTTAAAATTAACTTATAATAATCCACAGAACTTATTATAAATGAGCTTATTAATAGCTGATTATAAATAAAGTTTCCTTACCTTGAATTCGTTGGTTGCAATGAGTGCTTTGTCCGTCTGCCTTAGTTGATGCATGTTTGAGGGCACTCACAACAAAACTTCTTGTATATTTTTAATTTAATAAATTATTTATTTAGTTTTTAAAATGACTTTGTTGCTAAGATCACGCACTCATTAGTTAATTGCTTTGGCTGTTGAATTTCAGTTGCAGGAAAAGAAAATTTTCTGAAGAATACTTGATTTAACATATGTTATATTGTATAATAATGAATACATAAGTTTATATGTCTTTAAGGGTTTTAGCTTTCATTATAGTTAATTTTCATAATTATGAGAAACATACATTTTAAGTAGCCTAAGGTAATTATCTAACAAATTAAATGTGAGAATAATTAATGGCACATACATATGTATTAAAAAATCAAAACTATTTTTATAGGAAATTTTTCAAAAATTTCCCTTTTTTATAGGAAATTTTTCAAAAATTTCCTATTTTTAAAGGAAATTTTTCAAAAATTTCCTATTTTTATAGGAAATTTTTCAAAAATTTCCTATTTTTATAGGAAATTTTTCAAAAATTTCCTATTTTTATAGGAAATTTTTCAAAAATTTCCTATTTTTATAGGAAATTTTTCAAAAATTTCCTATTTTTATAGGAAATTTTTCAAAAATTTCCTATTTTTATAGGAAATTTTTAAAAAATTTCCTATTTTTATAGGAAATTTTTAAAAAATTTCCTATTTTTATAGGAAATTTTTCAAAAATTTCCTATTTTTATAGGAAATTTTTCAAAAATTTCCTATTTTTATAGGAAATTTTTAAAAAAATTCCTATTTTTATAGGAAAATTTTCAAAAATTTCCTATTTTTATTGGAAAATTTTCAAAAATTTCCTATTTTTATAGGAAATTTTTCAAAAATTTCCTATTTTTATAGGAAATTTTTCAAAAATTTCCTATTTTTATAGGAAATTTTTCAAAAATTTCCTATTTTTATAGGAAATTTTTCAAAAATTTCCTATTTTTATAGGAAATTTTTCAAAAATTTCCTATTTTTATAGGAAATTTTTCAAAAATTTCCTATTTTTATAGGAAATATTTTAAAAATTTCCTATTTTTATAGGAAATTTTTCAAAAATTTCCTATTTTTATAGGAAATTTTTCAAAAATTTCCTATTTTTACAGGAAATTTTTCAAAAATTTCCTATTTTTATAGGAAATTTTTCAAAAATTTCCTATTTTTATAGGAAAATTTTCAAAAATTTCCTATTTTTATAGGAAATTTTTCAAAAATTTCCTATTTTTATATAAAATTTTTCAAAAATTTCCTATTTTTATATAAAATTTTTCAAAAATTTCCTATTTTTATAGGAAATTTTTCAAAAATTTCCTATTTTTATAGGAAATTTTTCAAAAATTTTCTATTTTTATAGGAAATTTTTCAAAAATTTCCTATTTTTGTAGGAAATTTTTCAAAAATTTCCTATATTTATAAGAAATTTTTCAAAAATTTCCTATTTTTATAGGAAATTTTTCAAAAATTTCCTATTTTTATAGGAAATTTTTCAAAAATTTCCTATTTTTATAGGAAATTTTTCAAAAATTTCCTATTTTTATAGGAAATTTTTCAAAAATTTCCTATTTTTATAGGAAATTTTTCAAAAATTTCCTATTTTTATAGGAAATTTTTCAAAAATTTCCTATTTTTATAGGAAATTTTTCAAAAATTTCCTATTTTTATAGGAAATTTTTCAAAAATTTCCTATTTTTATAGGAAATTTTTCAAAAATTTCCTATTTTTATAGGAAATTTTTCAAAAATTTCCTATTTTTATAGGAAATTTTTCAAAAATTTCCTATTTTTATAGGAAATTTTTCAAAAATTTCCTATTTTTATAGGAAATTTTTCAAAAATTTCCTATTTTTATAGGAAATTTTTCAAAAATTTCCTATTTTTATAGGAAATTTTTCAAAAATTTCCTATTTTTATACGAAATTTTAAAAAATTTCTTATTTTTATAGGAAATTTTTCAAAAATTTCCTATTTTTATAGGAAACTTTTCAAAAATTTCCTATTTTTATAAGAAAATTTTCAAAAATGTCCTATTTTTATAGTAAAATTTTAAAAAATTTAGTATTTTTATATATTTGATTGTAATTTATTGTATATGTACAACATATATATGTTTACATGTATATTAGGAAATCCTTGTACAATTTTCTTTGCATTTTAATCCTTATAAATTATGAAAAATATGCAATTAAAAGTCAAATGAATAAATTATACATTTAATAATATTATTTAATTATCTCATACTACGATTATTATGAAATTTATTTTATGAATTTATCAATATGTAATTATAATTTCATATTACCGAGAAAACAGATATTTACCAAACAAATTCTCCTGTTACGCATTTCGAATCATAAATATAAAACAATTTTTAATTTCCTGACTCAAATGAGTTTTTAATGAAGTGAAAAGTATTTCAGTTAAATGAATGAATGTTAAGTAAAATGTTGCCAAACACACAAGCACACACACACACATAGCAACACACTTATGCAAAAAACAAGCAACATGTTGCGTAAAATGCGTAAAAATATTATAAACAGGAAGAAATCACATAAACTCCATATAAATATTCTTGATTTTACTGGGGAATTGTATGAATTTTGCTTACATTTACGGACTTTTAAATAATGCCAAGGGTAGGATAATGCAACGGAAATAAATTAATTTTATATGAAGTTTAATTTCAATATTAAAAACACTTGGTTTTTTTTAACGAAAATTCAATTATATATATTTTTTTTAAATTGTGTATTAATAATGTTGATGCCCTCAAGATATTTTGTTGAAACTACAAAATTTTATTAATAAATCTATTAATTTTGTTTAGCCTGAAAATAAAAGTCAAATCGAAAGTTTAATTGTAAACGCCTTTTTTAAGCATTTTAAAATTAAGCAATTTGTCTTCGAAAAAAAGAATTATATACAAAATTTAACTCGATTTTTGAAAAACTCAAATTGTACAATTTCAAATGATAAATTATTTACTTAGGCCGTTATTTTTCTTTTATTTAAACGGATATTTTAATTTATTTAACATAAATCTTAAATATTTGCTTAAACGAAATCTTGTTTCAAATTAACATTTAATTTCAATTTTCAATTTTGGTTTTGTCTCATTTTATTTTGGGTCTTTAGTTGATTAAATCTGTTTTCGTTATAGTTAATTTTTGTTTTGATGATTCTCTAAGATTAATTCAAATTATGCTAATTTTTCTTGTTGATTTAATTTGCTTAAGGAAATTTTGTATTAATTATTTTAGCAGTATATTAGGGTGGGTTGGTTTTTACTAAGTTCTTTTTTTTTAATATTTTATAGCTTGTATATCATTAAACAGAAAGTCAAAAAACTACCCGCCCTACTGTTTGTATAGAGTCCGTAAATGCTGATTTGTTGTGAATGTCTGTATTGATGATCCGTTTTGTTATTATGTAGACTTAATATAGAGAAATTGCTGGAGTACTGCTGCTTACATTAATGACAATGAATTTCCATTTGAATTTTTCGCTAACTTTCAATGGCCATTAAATATTCTTATGATCGAAATCTAATTTGGTTGTATTTAAAGACAGACTATAGCAATTTTAAACTTTTTTCTCTAATTAGAACCTTTCCTGATTACCAATAAAAATAAAACATTTCCTATAAAAATAGAAAATTTTCGAAAAATTTCCTAAAAAAGTAGGAAAATTTTGAAAATTTTCCTACAAAAATAGGAAATTTTTAAAAAATTTCTTATAAAAAAAGGAAATTTTTGAAAAATTTCCTATAAAAATAGGAAATTTTTGAAAAATTTCCTATAAAAATAGGAAATTTTTGAAAAATTTCCTATAAAAATAGGAAATTTTTGAAAAATTTCCTATAAAAATAGGAAATTTTTGAAAATTTTCCTATAAAAATAGGAAATTTTTGAAAAATTTCCTATAAAAATAGGAAATTTTTGAAAAATTTCCTATAAAAATAGGAAATTTTTGAAAAATTTCCTATAAAAATAGGAAATTTTTGAAAAATTTCCTATAAAAATAGGAAATTTTTGAAAAATTTCCTATAAAAATAGGAAATTTTTGAAAAATTTCCTATAAAAATAGGAAATTTTTGAAAAATTTCCTATAAAAATAGGAAATTTTTGAAAAATTTCCTATAAAAATAGGAAATTTTTGAAAAATTTCCTATAAAAATAGGAAATTTTTGAAAAATTTCCTATAAAAATAGGAAATTTTTGAAAAATTTCCTATAAAAAATAGGAAATTTTTGAAAAATTTCCTATAAAAACAGGAAATTTTTGAAAAATTTCCTATAAAAATAGGAAATTTTTGAAAAATTTCCTATAAAAATAGGAAATTTTTGAAAAATTTCCTATAAAAATAGGAAATTTTTGAAAAATTTCCTATAAAAATAGGAAATTTTTGAAAAAATTCCTATAAAAACAGGAAATTTTTGAAAAATTTCCTATAAAAATAGGAAATTTTTGAAAAATTTTCTATAAAAATTGGAAATTTTTGAAAAATTTTCTATAAAAATAGTAAATTTTTGAAAAATTTCCTATAAAAATAGGAAATTTTTGAAAAATTTCCTACAAAAATAGGAAATTTTTGAAAAATTTCCTATAAAAATAGGAAATTTTTGAAAAATTTCCTATAAAAAATAGGAAATTTTTGAAAAATTTCCTATAAAAACAGGAAATTTTTGAAAAATTTCCTATAAAAATAGGAAATTTTTGAAAAATTTCCTATAAAAATAGGAAATTTTTGAATAAATTCCTATAAAAATAGGAAATTTTTGAAAAATTTCCTATAAAAATAGGAAACTTTTTAAAAATTTCCTCTAAAAATAGGAAATTTTTGAAAAATTTTTAAAAAATTTCCTATAAAAATAGGAATATTTTGAAAAATTTCCTATAAAATAGGAAATTTTTGAAAAATTTCCTATAAATTTTTGAAAAATTTCCTATAAAAATAGGAAATTTTTGAAAAATTTCCTATAAAAATAGGAAATTTTTGAAAAATTTCCTATAAAAATAGGAAATTTTTAAAAAATTTCCTATAAAAATAGGAAATTTTTGAAAAATTTCCTATAAAAATAGGAAATTTTTGAAAAATTTCCTATAAAAATAGGAAATTTTTGAAAAATTTCCTATAAAAATAGGAATTTTTTGAAAAATTTCCTATAAAAATAGAAAATTTTTGAAAAATTTTCTATAAAAATAGGAAATTTTTGAAAAATTTCCTATAAAAATAGGAAATTTTTGAAAAATTTCCTATAAAAATAGGAAATTTTGAAAAATTTATTATAAAAATTGGAAATTTTTGAAAAATTTCCTATAAAAATAGGAATTTTTTGAAAAATGTCTAAGATAAAAAAAGGAAATTTTTGAAAAATTTCCAATAAAAATAGGAAATTTTTGAAAATATTCCCATAAAAATAGGAAATTTTTGAAAAATTTCCTCTAAAAATAGGAAATTTTTAAAAAATTTCCTATAAAAATAAAATTTTTAAAAAATTCCTATAGGAAGATGAAATTTTGAAAAATTGCCTATAAAAACAAAAAAACATTTGATTGTGTATCTATTGAGTTAATATGTAGAATTTTCTTTGATATATTAAACTGAAAACTATGATTTTACAAAACATAACCATAAAATCAAATATTCTATTGCTGCAAATTCTTATAGCTTAAGATGGCTCTTAATGTCTTGAGTATGTGGAGAAATGCAGGTATTAAATTTTGAAGATATTTATTCGATATAAATCTATGTATAAGTTAAAAAAGATTTTATATTAAAGATATGTAAAGTATATATTATATAAAGATTATAGGTAAATAAGCTTATGTACCTATTCTTACATGGATGTATACTCTTATGTGTTGTATGTACATAAAAAACTGCAGTGGTCCTTTATATATAAACATATGTACAATGTACATATGATCCTTATGTATTTAATTTCTAATTAAAATTTTATTAAGGAGTATTTTCTCCTTATTCTAATTTAAACAAGTATTTACTCGATAATATGCAGGTATATGCACAAATATGCATTTTATATGTTTACTTTATGTAAGTATTAGAATCCATGTGAGTATATGAACATATGCAGATATGCTCAGTGGAAACCGATTAGCATTTATATATAGATTCCGAAATTTTGGATCTGTAACTTTATTTCATTGAATCATATAGCAATGGCTTGAGGTATATTTCGACAAATCGGCCAAGTATCTCTTTTATCGGTTTAAAATTTTAGATGCATTTTAATATAGCATATTTTAAGGGGGATATTTGACAAAGTAACATGTTTTTTCATTTATCTATTCACTTTGTCAAACAGCCCCCATAAAACTTAATTTTCGAATTCGTAAATGGAATAACAGTTTCTTGATGTAAGGAATGGAATCTACGACCCTTAATGCGCACATATGTCTAAAAATTAATGAAGTTAAACAAAATTTCTCACAGGGTCATTTATTTTTCAAAGTCTTGATATAAAATATATTTACATAATGCCTTTTATCTTATACGAATATATAAATGTAAAACCTCCTAGCATATACTTAAAAATATTCTCATAATACCCAACATATACGATTTATATAGAAACTGCATTTATATAATAATGCCGCAAGATGTTGCATTTCGTACTCACACACACATATATGTATATACATATGTATTCACAGTTTTATATGCATCAAAATATTTCGACAATATTAAGAAATTGCAATTTGCAAAAGATATTAGTTCATATATTATCAAAATAACCCAATAAGCAAATTCACAAATATAAATAAGATATAAAAGTTTTCCATTCTTTCAATTTTTATCAACTTTTTGAAGAATTTATAGGAAATTTTTCAAAAATTTACTATTTTTATAGGAAATTTTTCCAAAAACTTACTATTTTTATAGGAAACTTTTCAAAAATTTACTATCTCTATCGGAAATATTTCAAAAATTTCCTATTTTTATAGGAAATTTTTCAAAAATTTCCTATTTTTATAGGAAATTTTTCAAAAATTACCTATTTTTATAGGAAATTTTTCAAAAATTTCCTATTTTTATAGGGAATTTTTCAAAAATTTCCTATTTTTATAGGGAATTTTTCAAAAATTTCCTATTTTTATAGGAAATTTTTCAAAAATTTCCTATTTTTATAGGAAATTTTTCAAAAATTTCCTATTTTTATAGGAAATTTTTCAAAAATTTCCTATTTTTATAGGAAATTTTTCAAAAATTTCCTATTTTTATAGGAAATTTTTCAAAAATTTCCTATTTTTATAGGAAATTTTTCAAAAATTTCCTATTTTTATAGGAAATTTTTCAAAAATTTCCTATTTTTATAGGAAATTTTTCAAAAATTTCCTATTTTTATAGGAAATTTTTCAAAAATTTCCTATTTTTATAGGAAATTTTTCAAAAATTTCCTATTTTTATAGGAAATTTTTCAAAAATTTCCTATTTTTATAGGAAATTTTTCAAAAATTTCCTATTTTTATAGGAAATTTTTCAAAAATTTCCTATTTTTATAGGAAATTTTTCAAAAATTTCCTATTTTTATAGGAAATTTTTCAAAAATTTCCTATTTTTATAGGGAATTTTTCAAAAATTTCCTATTTTTATAGGAAATTTTTCAAAAATTTCCTATTTTTAAGGAAATTTTTCAAAAATTTCCTAATTTTATAGGAAATTTTTCAAAAATTTCCTATTTTTATAGGAAATTTTTCAAAAATTTCCTATTTTTATAGGAAATTTTTCAAAAATTTCCTATTTTTATAGGAAATTTTTCAAAAATTTCCTATTTTTATAGAAAATTTTTCAAAAATTTCCTATTTTTATAGGAAATTTTTCAAAAATTTCCTATTTTTATAGGAAATTTTTCAAAAATTTCCTATTTTTATAGGAAATTTTTCAAAAATTTCCTATTTTTATAGGAAATTTTTCAAAAATTTCCTATTTTTATAGGAAATTTTTCAAAAATTTCCTATTTTTATAGGAAATTTTTCAAAAATTTCCTATTTTTATAGGAAATTTTTCAAAAATTTCCTATTTTTATAGGAAATTTTTCAAAAATTTCCTATTTTTATAGGAAATTTTTCAAAAATTTCCTATTTTTATAGGAAATTTTTCAAAAATTTCCTATTTTTATAGGAAATTTTTCAAAAATTTCCTATTTTTATAGGAAATTTTTCAAAAATTTCCTATTTTTATAGGAAATTTTTCAAAAATTTCCTATTTTTATAGGAAATTTTCAAAAATTTCCTATTTTTATAGGAAATTTTTCAAAAATTTCCTATTTTTATAGGAAATTTTTCAAAAATTTCCTATTTTTATAGGAAATTTTTCAAAAATTTCCTATTTTTATAGGAAATTTTTCAAAAATTTCCTATTTTTATAGGAAATTTTTCAAAAATTTCCTATTTTTATAGGAAATTTTTCAAAAATTTCCTATTTTTATAGGAAATTTTTCAAAAATTTCCTATTTTTATAGGAAATTTTTCAAAAATTTCCTATTTTTATAGGAAATTTTTCAAAAATTTCCTATTTTTATAACAAATTTTTCAAAAATTTCCTATTTTTATAGGAAATTTTTGAAAAATTTCCTATTTTTATAGGAAATTTTTCAAAAATTTCCCATTTTTATAGGAAATTTTTCAAAAATTTCCCATTTTTATAGGAAATTTTTCAAAAATTTCCTATTTTTATAGGAAATTTTTCAAAAATTTCCTATTTTTATAGGAAATTTTTCAAAAATTTCCTATTTTTATAGGAAATTTTTCCAAAATTTCCTATTTTTATAGGAAATTTTTCAAAAATTTCCTATTTTTATAGGAAATTTTTCAAAAATTTCCTATTTTTATAGGAAATTTTTCAAAAATTTCCTATTTTTATAGGAAATTTTTCAAAAATTTCCTATTTTTATAGGAAATTTTTCAAAAATTTCCTATTTTTATAGGAAATTTTTCAAAAATTTCCTATTTTTATAGGAAATTTTTCAAAAATTTCCTATTTTTATAGGAAATTTTTCAAAAATTTCCTATTTTTATAGGAAATTTTTCAAAAACTTCCTATTTTTATGGGAAAATTTTCAAAAATTTTCTATTTTTATAGATAATTTTTCAAATTTTTTCTATTTTTATATATAATTTTTCAAAATTTTTCTATTTTTATAGAACATTTTTGAAAAATTTAATATTTTTATAGAAAATTTTTCAAAAGTTTTCTATTTTTATAGGAAATTTATCAAACATTTTTTATTTTTATAGGAAATTTATCAAAAATTTTCTATTTTGAAAAAAAAAAAATGTTCAAAAATGTTTAATGGGTTTCTGTGAGAGTTTGCATTTGTTATATATGCAATTGTATGTTATGCACATAATAATAAATAACTTAGATGTCTATGCAATTTCGAATTATTTTATGTATCTGTATATTAATATACATACAAATATTTCTTGGTTCAAGTATGTGAAATAGACTTTTTGCATATTTGCTAATATTGTGCGTATGAGTAAGTATTTTTAGGATATTTGTTAAAGGAAAAGGTCCTTTGTTTGTATGCTGTAGAAATTATTTGTCAATAACAAATATGCTGGTGTTGGTACATAAGTAGTTTTTTTATTTAAACAATAATAAGACAACAAACAACTACACCGAAAGAAAGGTCATTGAATTATAAGGTACATATATGTATATTTATATAAGTATCTGTGGGCCTAAAATAATTCTTAAGATAAAACCAAAAAGCCATAAGGAAAATTTGAGAAATTATCAAGTTTTGTGAGTGACCATGGGTATGGGTTTATCATACCTTTGGCCTAAGATTCAAAGTTTTAGAATGAAGAAGATATTTTCAGACAGCAGGATGGGGAATAAGTATTGAAAGATGGGGTTTAGTATTCTCTCTAGTCAAAGGCAGAGAACTCTTATGAAGATAAAAGCAATATTTAATTTGTTAGACAATTATTGGAAGAGTGATTATTTTTATATGAACAAAATGTATGTAGAACTACATACTTACATGCAAACAAAACAAAAAGTATATGTGTTCTAGAGGTTCAGTAAAAAAAATAATTTTTCATATCAATATTATTCACGAATGATCCCGCATTCTATGTAATTTCTAATATGGCTAGAAATAGTTATTACCACAATAATCCAAAACCAAAATATTGGTTTCTATTTGGACACTTCTTGGAAACCAAATTTGTGATCATGCACATCTGCATTCAAAACAGCTTTTAGCTCCAAATAAGAAAATCCATATCATTTTGTCAACACTTTCAACTTCTTATGTGTCAAAGTATTTAAATTATGCATAAAACTACCTAAAAGTCAAACTATGATTTGGTCTCCAAATTTAACTAGAAACTGAACATAATTTAATTAATTTTCTAAAACTCATGTTTTTAATCTTGTTTTCTTAGCCAAACTGCAATTTTAATTACAAAAGTAAAATAAATAAAAATGCAAGAAAAAATCTTGTAAAAGGCCAAAACGAAATAGAAACATTCTACCAAAAAGGCTTAGGTCAAACCTTAACATAGTCTAGTCATAGTCTAGTCATAGTCTAGTCATAGTCTAGTCATAGTCTAGTCATAGTCTAGTCATAGTCTAGTCATAGTCTAGTCATAGTCTAGTCATAGTCTAGTCATAGTCTAGTCATAGTCTAGTCATAGTCTAGTCATAGTCTAGTCATAGTCTAGTCATAGTCTAGTCATAGTCTAGTCATAGTCTAGTCATAGTCTAGTCATAGTCTAGTCATAGTCTAGTCATAGTCTAGTCATAGTCTAGTCATAGTCTAGTCATAGTCTAGTCATAGTCTAGTCATAGTCTAGTCATAGTCTAGTCATAGTCTAGTCATAGTCTAGTCATAGTCTAGTCATAGTCTAGTCATAGTCTAGTCATAGTCTAGTCATAGTCTAGTCATAGTCTAGTCATAGTCTAGTCATAGTCTAGTCATAGTCTAGTCATAGTCTAGTCATAGTCTAGTCATAGTCTAGTCATAGTCTAGTCATAGTCTAGTCATAGTCTAGTCATAGTCTAGTCATAGTCTAGTCATAGTCTAGTCATAGTCTAGTCATAGTCTAGTCATAGTCTAGTCATAGTCTAGTCATAGTCTAGTCATAGTCTAGTCATAGTCTAGTCATAGTCTAGTCATAGTCTAGTCATAGTCTAGTCATAGTCTAGTCATAGTCTAGTCATAGTCTAGTCATAGTCTAGTCATAGTCTAGTCATAGTCTAGTCATAGTCTAGTCATAGTCTAGTCATAGTCTAGTCATAGTCTAGTCATAGTCTAGTCATAGTCTAGTCATAGTCTAGTCATAGTCTAGTCATAGTCTAGTCATAGTCTAGTCATAGTCTAGTCATAGTCTAGTCATAGTCTAGTCATAGTCTAGTCATAGTCTAGTCATAGTCTAGTCATAGTCTAGTCATAGTCTAGTCATAGTCTAGTCATAGTCTAGTCATAGTCTAGTCATAGTCTAGTCATAGTCTAGTCATAGTCTAGTCATAGTCTAGTCATAGTCTAGTCATAGTCTAGTCATAGTCTAGTCATAGTCTAGTCATAGTCTAGTCATAGTCTAGTCATAGTCTAGTCATAGTCTAGTCATAGTCTAGTCATAGTCTAGTCATAGTCTAGTCATAGTCTAGTCATAGTCTAGTCATAGTCTAGTCATAGTCTAGTCATAGTCTAGTCATAGTCTAGTCATAGTCTAGTCATAGTCTAGTCATAGTCTAGTCATAGTCTAGTCATAGTCTAGTCATAGTCTAGTCATAGTCTAGTCATAGTCTAGTCATAGTCTAGTCATAGTCTAGTCATAGTCTAGTCATAGTCTAGTCATAGTCTAGTCATAGTCTAGTCATAGTCTAGTCATAGTCTAGTCATAGTCTAGTCATAGTCTAGTCATAGTCTAGTCATAGTCTAGTCATAGTCTAGTCATAGTCTAGTCATAGTCTAGTCATAGTCTAGTCATAGTCTAGTCATAGTCTAGTCATAGTCTAGTCATAGTCTAGTCATAGTCTAGTCATAGTCTAGTCATAGTCTAGTCATAGTCTAGTCATAGTCTAGTCATAGTCTAGTCATAGTCTAGTCATAGTCTAGTCATAGTCTAGTCATAGTCTAGTCATAGTCTAGTCATAGTCTAGTCATAGTCTAGTCATAGTCTAGTCATAGTCTAGTCATAGTCTAGTCATAGTCTAGTCATAGTCTAGTCATAGTCTAGTCATAGTCTAGTCATAGTCTAGTCATAGTCTAGTCATAGTCTAGTCATAGTCTAGTCATAGTCTAGTCATAGTCTAGTCATAGTCTAGTCATAGTCTAGTCATAGTCTAGTCATAGTCTAGTCATAGTCTAGTCATAGTCTAGTCATAGTCTAGTCATAGTCTAGTCATAGTCTAGTCATAGTCTAGTCATAGTCTAGTCATAGTCTAGTCATAGTCTAGTCATAGTCTAGTCATAGTCTAGTCATAGTCTAGTCATAGTCTAGTCATAGTCTAGTCATAGTCTAGTCATAGTCTAGTCATAGTCTAGTCATAGTCTAGTCATAGTCTAGTCATAGTCTAGTCATAGTCTAGTCATAGTCTAGTCATAGTCTAGTCATAGTCTAGTCATAGTCTAGTCATAGTCTAGTCATAGTCTAGTCATAGTCTAGTCATAGTCTAGTCATAGTCTAGTCATAGTCTAGTCATAGTCTAGTCATAGTCTAGTCATAGTCTAGTCATAGTCTAGTCATAGTCTAGTCATAGTCTAGTCATAGTCTAGTCATAGTCTAGTCATAGTCTAGTCATAGTCTAGTCATAGTCTAGTCATAGTCTAGTCATAGTCTAGTCATAGTCTAGTCATAGTCTAGTCATAGTCTAGTCATAGTCTAGTCATAGTCTAGTCATAGTCTAGTCATAGTCTAGTCATAGTCTAGTCATAGTCTAGTCATAGTCTAGTCATAGTCTAGTCATAGTCTAGTCATAGTCTAGTCATAGTCTAGTCATAGTCTAGTCATAGTCTAGTCATAGTCTAGTCATAGTCTAGTCATAGTCTAGTCATAGTCTAGTCATAGTCTAGTCATAGTCTAGTCATAGTCTAGTCATAGTCTAGTCATAGTCTAGTCATAGTCTAGTCATAGTCTAGTCATAGTCTAGTCATAGTCTAGTCATAGTCTAGTCATAGTCTAGTCATAGTCTAGTCATAGTCTAGTCATAGTCTAGTCATAGTCTAGTCATAGTCTAGTCATAGTCTAGTCATAGTCTAGTCATAGTCTAGTCATAGTCTAGTCATAGTCTAGTCATAGTCTAGTCATAGTCTAGTCATAGTCTAGTCATAGTCTAGTCATAGTCTAGTCATAGTCTAGTCATAGTCTAGTCATAGTCTAGTCATAGTCTAGTCATAGTCTAGTCATAGTCTAGTCATAGTCTAGTCATAGTCTAGTCATAGTCTAGTCATAGTCTAGTCATAGTCTAGTCATAGTCTAGTCATAGTCTAGTCATAGTCTAGTCATAGTCTAGTCATAGTCTAGTCATAGTCTAGTCATAGTCTAGTCATAGTCTAGTCATAGTCTAGTCATAGTCTAGTCATAGTCTAGTCATAGTCTAGTCATAGTCTAGTCATAGTCTAGTCATAGTCTAGTCATAGTCTAGTCATAGTCTAGTCATAGTCTAGTCATAGTCTAGTCATAGTCTAGTCATAGTCTAGTCATAGTCTAGTCATAGTCTAGTCATAGTCTAGTCATAGTCTAGTCATAGTCTAGTCATAGTCTAGTCATAGTCTAGTCATAGTCTAGTCATAGTCTAGTCATAGTCTAGTCATAGTCTAGTCATAGTCTAGTCATAGTCTAGTCATAGTCTAGTCATAGTCTAGTCATAGTCTAGTCATAGTCTAGTCATAGTCTAGTCATAGTCTAGTCATAGTCTAGTCATAGTCTAGTCATAGTCTAGTCATAGTCTAGTCATAGTCTAGTCATAGTCTAGTCATAGTCTAGTCATAGTCTAGTCATAGTCTAGTCATAGTCTAGTCATAGTCTAGTCATAGTCTAGTCATAGTCTAGTCATAGTCTAGTCATAGTCTAGTCATAGTCTAGTCATAGTCTAGTCATAGTCTAGTCATAGTCTAGTCATAGTCTAGTCATAGTCTAGTCATAGTCTAGTCATAGTCTAGTCATAGTCTAGTCATAGTCTAGTCATAGTCTAGTCATAGTCTAGTCATAGTCTAGTCATAGTCTAGTCATAGTCTAGTCATAGTCTAGTCATAGTCTAGTCATAGTCTAGTCATAGTCTAGTCATAGTCTAGTCATAGTCTAGTCATAGTCTAGTCATAGTCTAGTCATAGTCTAGTCATAGTCTAGTCATAGTCTAGTCATAGTCTAGTCATAGTCTAGTCATAGTCTAGTCATAGTCTAGTCATAGTCTAGTCATAGTCTAGTCATAGTCTAGTCATAGTCTAGTCATAGTCTAGTCATAGTCTAGTCATAGTCTAGTCATAGTCTAGTCATAGTCTAGTCATAGTCTAGTCATAGTCTAGTCATAGTCTAGTCATAGTCTAGTCATAGTCTAGTCATAGTCTAGTCATAGTCTAGTCATAGTCTAGTCATAGTCTAGTCATAGTCTAGTCATAGTCTAGTCATAGTCTAGTCATAGTCTAGTCATAGTCTAGTCATAGTCTAGTCATAGTCTAGTCATAGTCTAGTCATAGTCTAGTCATAGTCTAGTCATAGTCTAGTCATAGTCTAGTCATAGTCTAGTCATAGTCTAGTCATAGTCTAGTCATAGTCTAGTCATAGTCTAGTCATAGTCTAGTCATAGTCTAGTCATAGTCTAGTAATAGTCTAGTCAAAGTCTAGTCATAGTCTAGTCATAGTCTACTCATAGTCTAGTCATAGTCAAGTCATAGTCTAGTCATATTCTAGTCATAGTCTAGTCATAGTCTAGTCGTATGCAGTAACTCTTCATTTTACTACTAATTCTTCCACATACTAAAGAAGAATTATGTTTTATGTTTAACTAAATATATCACTTGTTTTATGTAGCGCCTTTAATAAGTTTATACAATACATACAAAGTATTTGCTTAAATTTGTGTGAATGTTTGAATTTTATAATTCCTAAAATAAAAATATATTTATATATTAACAACATTTGCATATTCATACCATCCTGGCAGCTTACATATATCCAAAATTTTATACATACAACCTTTTGCTGTGGATGCATGTTGGTTTCAACACAACAAGCGTATTCAAATGTAGCAGCAACAGCAACTCTTCATATCAACACAAATATATCAACAACATTATGTTGCATGCAGTCGTTGTATGTTGTTAGTGTAGACAACAGAGAAAACCTTTCACTTGCATGCATTTTACCACCAAAGGATATGTATAATAAATACTTAGATACATGTATGAATATGTATATGTGAATGTGTGTGTCACATTTGTACATTCATGTGTAGAAGTTTAGCTTCAAAATTAAGCTTGAACTTCTTTGCATACATATAAGAAATATTGAAATTCTCAAACACTCATACATAAATACTTATAACGAAAAACATAGCAACAGATTTTTTTGAAAGCAACAGTAGTAGTTGTTATTGTACAACATGTCCTTCTGTTGCAGTTTTGTCTGCATGTCTGTCTCTTGGTACGTCCGTTCGTCCGTCTGCGTGTCCTGTTCGTCTTTTCTATCTGTCTATACTGGTTTGTTGTTTTCCTGTCTCAACTTTCTTGTTTGTGCTAGTAAGAGCTTATGAAATACATTTGTTGGTTGTACTTATTACTCCAAAAACCCTTTCCCTGCTTTGGTTTTCTTAGTACGACTCCAACGTCTACTCGTCCTGCAGATGTTGCTGTACTACAATGTATGAATCTTAAGCCACATGACGCACAATGTGTCACTAGTAATGTATTTTGTTGTAGTTGTTGTTGTTTTTATATTTCATAACAACAAACACTCGCACTTTTACATAGTAAAGCAATACCAACAAAATTATAAACGTTTCTAGAATCTACTACTTATGCTACCCACTTTTTGACTGCAAGTGGACCAAACTTAAATTTTGTTCGTCTTAACTTCTACAAACGACTCTAACCACTGACTGCAGCATCTTCTTGCTACAATACACACACACACAGACATCCCAACAGCAACAGGACAACAATGTTTGTTACTAATTTAAATGCAAATGAGATTCATTTGACGTTGTTGACGACGGACTTTTAGCTATAGACTCTCTAACGTTGACAATAAATGTTTGGTAGCTAGATCAATGTATGTACGAATGAGTGTTGCAGATGCTGGAAAGGAATTGATGTAGAAGCATGAGCGGTAAAGGGGTAAAAGGTAATATGGTGATGGCTTAAAATTTTCGTATAATTCTCCTGACCATGTAGATATTGTAGCTGATGATGTTGTCGTCTTTCTGCTTTTGTTGCTATAGAATTTTGTGTTGCTGCTACTGTAAGTTTTGTTGTTGCTTAGTTTAAGTAGGTAGCACGAAGAACTTTTGCTGTTGTATAGATGTTTGCTCTTGTAGCAGCAGCAAGAATATTCATATTGCAGGCTTACAATTTATTTGGTAACATCTACTGTTGCTGTGATTGTGTGAGAGCTCTGACTAATTTCACTAATACAGACACATAAATAAATGAACTATCGTAGCTTAAACGAATTAAGTATAATATTTGCAGGGGCGTTCAAAAATGATGGGAAGACCATTCAGATATAGACTATGACATAGACTAAGATATAAATTAACATATATACTAAATAAGATAACGACTAAGACATAGGTTAAGACAAAGACTAATGTAAATGTAGACTAACATAAAACCAATATAGGAAAAATTTCTTTTAAAAAAAGAAAAATTGTTAAAAAATTTCCTTTAACAATTTTTGAAAAATTTCCTATAAAAATAGGAAATTTTTGAAAAATTTCCTATAAAAATACTAAATTTTTTAAAAATTTCCTATAAAAATAGGAAATTTTTGAAAAATTTCTTATAAAAATAGGAAATTTTTGAAAAATTTCCTATAAAAATAGGAAATTTTTGAAAAATTTCCTATAAAAATAGGAAATTTTTGAAAAATTTCCTATAAAAATAGGAAATTTTTGAAAAATTTCCTATAAAAATAGGAAATTTTTGAAAAATTTCCTATAAAAATAGGAAATTTTTGAAAAATTTCCTATAAAAATAGGACATTTTTGAAAAATTTCCTATAAAAATAGGAAATTTTTGAAAAATTTCCTATAAAAATAGGAAATTTTTGAAAAATTTCCTATAAAAATAGGAAATTTTTGAAAAATTTCCTATAAAAATAGGACATTTTTGAAAAATTTCCTATAAAAATAGGAAATTTTTGAAAAATTTCCTATAAAAATACAAAATTTTTGAAAAATTTCCTATAACAATACTAAATTTTTGAAAAATTTCCTATAAAAATAGGAAATTTTTGAAATATTTCCTATAAAAATAGGAAATTTTTGAAAAATTTCCTATAAAAATACAAAATTTTTGAAAAATTTCCTATAACAATACTAAATTTTTGAAAAATTTCCTATAAAAATAGGAAATTTTTGAAAAATTTCCTATGAAAATAGGAAATTTTTGAAAAATTTCTTATAAAAAAAGGAAATTTTCGAAAAATTTTCTATAAAAGTAGGAAATTTAAAAAAAATTTCCTATAAAAATAAGAAATTTTTGAAAAATTTCCTACAAAAATAGGAAATTCTTGAAAACTTTCCTATAAAAATAAGAAATTTTTGAAAAATTTACTATAAAAATTTTTGAAAATTTTCCTATTAAAATAGGAAATTTTTAAAAAATTTCCTATAAAAATAGAAAATGTTTGAAAAATTTCCAATAAAAATAGGAAATTTTTGAAAAATATCCTATAAAAATAAATTTTTCAAAAATTTCCTATAAAAATAGGAAACTTTTGAAAAATTTCCTATAAAAGTAGGAAATTTTTGAAAAATTTTCTATAAAAATAGGAAATTGTTGAAAAATTTCCTAAAAAATAGGAAATTTTTGAAAAATTTTCTAAAAAATAGGAAATTTTTGAAAAATTTCCTACAAAAATAGAAAATTTTTGAAAAATTTCCTATAAAAAAAGGAAATTTTTGAAAAATTTCCTGTAAAAATAGGAAATTTTTGAAAAATTTCCTATAAAAATAGGAAATTTCTGAAAAATTTCCTATAAAAATAGGAAATTTTTCAAAAATTCCTATAAAAACAGGAAATTTTTGAAAATTTCCTATAAAAATAGAAAATTTTTAAAAAATTCCTATAAAAACAGGAAATTTTTGAAAATTACCTATAAATATAGGAAACTTTTGAAAAATTTCCTATAAAAATAGGAAATTATTGAAAAATTTCCTAAAAAAAAATGGAAATTTTTGAAAAGTTTCCTATAAAAAATGGAAATTTTTGAAAATTTTCCTATAATAATAGGAAATTTTTAAAAAATTTCTTATAAAAATAGGAAATTTTGGAAAAATTTTCTATAAAAATAGGACATTTTTGAAAAATTTCCTATAAAAATAGTAAATTTGAAAAGAATTTGCTATAAAAATAGGAAATTTTTAAGAAAGTTTTCTTTGAGAATTTTTTAATTATAAAAATACAAGTAATTTTGAGAAATTTTCCTATGAAATAAGAAACGAACTGGTTTTCAGTTGTCTTTGTCTTGAGCCGCCCTACTATTCAAAAACTTTTATTTATTACTAGCCTTCAATTTGCACGCCCCTGTATTAATTAAGCTTCTAATGCATATCATTAAAAATCTACACTTAGTTTTCTTTATTTAGCATTACCGACACAATACTCAGCTTCTTCTTTTTTTTTGTTGCTGCTCGTTCGTCTTTAGGAAATTTACATATTCTACATTACTCAAACTGTCCTGACAAAAT
The DNA here is from genome assembly GCA_933228675.1 of Stomorhina lunata. Lineage (NCBI taxonomy): Eukaryota > Metazoa > Arthropoda > Insecta > Diptera > Rhiniidae > Stomorhina > Stomorhina lunata. Next base: position 98,604,995 of record OW121744.1, read on the forward strand.
AACATGACCAACAATGGCAACATCTATAGCAAAAGCCTACATTAACATTTTCTAACTCCTGCCACCCATCGAAGGAAACTGCACTCCCCATCTCTTGCATTATTTCGTACATTTTACAACTCATTTCAAATTTAATACATTGACTTACGCAGGATATTCATACATTTTGTATTATTACATAAAAATCTTGTTACAGTTTTTGCAGTACTTTGCCAAGACACCATCAAACGACATACACACACACAGAGTCTCAGATACTTATCATCGGGAGTGAGTGGAAGAATAGATAGTTGCCTTATTGGAGCAACAGAGAAAGATAGTCTGATTAAAAATGTTCGAAGTCAACACTAGTTGTGCAATACAATTATAAATTTGTCCAGTTGTATGAAAATCCTTTCGTTTTTTTTCTTTTTTGTTATTTTGGCAAAATTTTATTTGCATATTACCCAGTAAAATTATACTGACTTCTTGCAGCAGGCAGACAGACTTTTACGTATACTTAAAGTTGGTTAGTTAGACATAGATCTAGTCGACCCTGAGGGGATGAAAAAACTTTTGGGGCCTGCTAAGCGAAATGGCTTCAAGGAAACAATTCTTAGTAGAAGTTCGAAAATTAAAAAAAACGCCTCTAATTAAATTTTTATACAAATTAACCCTTGCGTACCCATCGGGTAAATTTGTATAGAAATTTGTATAAAAATGTATTTAAAGGCGCCTTTGAATCAGTTTTTTAATCTTCCTTGAAATATAACAATGAAAACATGTTGTTTTTATTACTTTTTTTTTAAATTTGTATTTTAAAAATTTCACTTTTGACTCTGGTAATAAAAGGGTTAATAACATTTGATTTCAACCAAATTTTTAATGGATAAGGATGTAAAATATTTTGGAAAACCCTTAATAATAAGGAAAGTTTTCAATCGATTTTTATATAATATATCTCGTTGGAAAGCCCATTTAGTTAAACACTTGAAAATGTATTTTAAGCAGGAGTAGGCAGCCCATACCACCAGTAACCGATGAATTTTTATAATCTTCATAAATAATACGATCGTTAATAAAACTCGTGAAAATGAGTATTAAAATCATTCAGTTGGAATTTGGATGTTAACAGAGTTGGTTGGTGCCGCTTTGTTAAAGAAAAGACAAAAGCAAAATAGGCAAGAAACAAATCAATATCCAATTTATAGCAACAAAATATACAATTCGAGAGAACAAAGAAATATAATCTCGAACAAATGTTGCCACGACACTATTATTTTTGTAAACATTGGGAATATATTTGTAAATATTGGGAATATTTTTCAAAACAGAAATTCTAATATTCAAAAATTGTTAGATTTTAATAAATTTTCTATAGAAGAAAATTATCTATAAAAAAGTTTTTGATAAAAAAATTTTCTATAGAAAAATTTTTTATAAAAAAATTTTCGATAAAGAAATTTTCTATAGAAAAATTTTTAATAAAAAAATTTTCTATAGAAAAATTTTTGATAGAAAAATTTTTGATAAAAAAATTTTCTATAAAAAAATTTTTGATAAAAAAATGTTCTATAGAAAAATTTTTGATAAAAAAATTTTCTATAGAAAAATTTTTGATAAAAAAAATTTTCTACTTATATAGAAAAATTTTTGTTAAAAAAATTTTCTATAGAAAAATTTTTGATAAAAAATTTTTCTATAGAAAATTTTTTGATAAAAATATTTTTGAAAAATTTTCGATAAAAAAATTTTAGAAAAACTTTCGATAAAAAAATTTTTGATAAAAAAATTTTCTATAGAAAAATTTTTGATAAAAAATGCGAGGTTTTCGATCTGTCTAAATTGGGGATAATCCTCCTGAAGAGATGGCTTAACCAACCATCGAAACGCGTCGAGGAATTTGGTTTCTCCGCAAACATTTTTTGGCTTTTTATTAATAAATTGGTCTGTTACATTAATAAATAAATGTAACAGATTTGGGATCAAATGCAAATACACTTCTTTTTGAATAATATTTACATCCCGACTATTTTGTTATTTTTTGAAAAAATTTTCTATAGAAAAATTTTTGATAAAAAAATTTTCTATAAAAAAATTTTTGATAAAAAAATTTTCTATAGAAAAATTTTTGATAAAAAAATTTTCTATAGAAAATTCTTTGATAAAAAAATTTTAGAAAAATTTTCTGATAAAAAAATTTTCTATAGATAATTTTTTTATCAAAAATGTTTCTATAGAAAATTTTTTTTATCAAAAATTTGTCTATAGGAAATTTTTTTATCAAAAATTTTTCTATAGAAAAATTTTCTATAGAAAAATTTTTGATAAAAAAATTTTCTACAGAAAAATTTTTGATAAAAAAATTTTCTATAGAAAAATTTTTGATAAAAAAATTTTCTATAGAAAAATTTTTGATAAAAAAATTTTCTATAGAAAAATTTTTGATAAAAAAATTTTCTATAGAAAAATTTTTGATAAAAAAATTTTCTATAGAAAAATTTTTGATAAAAAAATTTTCTATAGAAAAATTTTTGACAAAAAAGTTTTCTTAGAAAAATTTTTGACAAAAAAGTTTTCTACAGAAAAATTTTCTATAGAAAAATTTTCTATAGAAAAATTTTTGATAAAAAAATTTCCTATAGAAAAATTTTTGATAAAAAAATTTTCTATAGAAAAATTTTTGATAAAAAAATTTTCTATAGAAAAATTTTTGATAAAAAAATTTTCTATAGAAAAATTTTTGATAAAAAAATTTTCTGTAGAAAAATTTTTGATAAAAAAATTTTCTATAGAAAAATTTTTGATAAAAAAATTTTCTATGGAAAAATGTTTGATAAAAGTATTTAAAAAAATGGAGTAGAAAACTTTATTTTTTAAAACGTTAGAACTAGACATTGAAAAAAATACTTTTTTTTAGTTAAAAGTATAAAAAAGCGGCAACTCTGCCGACTATTTTGTTGTTCTGTTCTCTTTGCGCCGACCCGTGATTTTAAGTGCAAATTTTAAAACATTTGAGGAAACCCCATATTTTTCCCACATAAACTTGATTACTAGAGGCGAGTCTGTTTACTTGTGTATGTGTATTTTTCTTTTAATATCAATTGGATCTACTTTTAGGTATTCAAATACCAGGCCTTAAAATCATTCCCGCGTGATCTATTTAAATCAAGAAACTTTTATTCTAGTGTGTCTATGTAAGTCTGAGTGTCTGTTCTTGTTCGATTGCTTAAGTTTATTTTCGGCATTAATAAACCAATGTTAGAAAATGCAGATTCTAAAACTACAAATACTCTCATGCACTCCATACACACACACACACACACACATACTCTCTTCATTATCCTTGTGACTTGTGTTTTTGCTTTCAACTCAATACATCACAGATTTTGTATTAACATACCGGAAACTAAAGGTTTGTTTGTAAATTCTTCCTTCAACTCTCCTCCCAATCCTTTTCGATATCTCACATTTTATAATTTATTGAAAAGGAGGAGGTAGAAGGAAAGTGTAAGGATGTTGCCGAAAATTAGCAAACGCATGCACAACGCACAAAATGACCAAAGTCTAGACATTTAAGGTGACACAAGAGATCGGAGGAATAAAGCCAAAGATTTCTTGTGTATGTATGTAGTCGTACAAGTAAAGCACTCTCTACTCATTTGTGTTAGTTCCTTTTTGAACATTGTAAGTGTGTGTGTTTGAGAGTGCGGTGCACTGAAGCTTTAACTCGAACATTTGAAATTACGAAAATTTGCTGAAAATTTTCTACAAACATGCATATGAAAACGTAAAGTTTCAACTTTTCCACTAACGAAAAGACAATGAATGAATGCAGCAGAGGACTAAATATATTTTCAATAAGGAAAATTAGGCAAAATGTATTTAGTTGTTAAGCGTGAGTTGTAGTTGTTAGCGATGTGGAAGGAGAATGGATATCAAGAGACTTGGTTAGTGCGTAGGAGCTAAAGGGAAGTGTATAAAGAAAGTGTGATAATTAAGCAGGGATGTTGAGTATAAAAGGTGTAGAAACGAATCTTTTTGGTAAAGAAGGAGTAGAATGACAAGCTTTGGATACACTTCCAGAATACTTGTGGTCCATGTTGAAGAAAAAGCGATTAAATCCACTAATGTTAATATTTGCTTAAATTTTCTTAAATCGACATATCTGACCACTTTTTAAGTCATATCTGACTTAACAAGTGCTCTCTTTGCATTTCACGTATTGCTTAGAGCCAGTTTCCTATAAAGACTTGGATAATCTTTATAAGCATTCAGTGTGAGAGCTCAAAAGTGTAAGCGCCCACGGGCGAAGTTTTGGAGCTGACTTTTTTAGCATAATTCAGTATAATCAAGTTTTCTAGAGAATTTCCATCACAGACTAGAAATGAAAATATATAAAAAAAGCTGCCACGTTTCTGCAATATGCTAAGACTTTGTGCAACATGACTAAAAGTTGTCGAGTTCTTCCGTCTGTCTGTCTCTCGTTCTATTTGTGAGTGTAAATGTAGACTGATGAGGGAACAAGTTAATTCAGTTAAAGGACATAAAGCTGCTGCTACTTTTCGAAAAATACTACAACAAATGCAAACATAATACATTATTACTGCTGCTGCTACAACTGTCTCTAATTTTCTCCAAAAATTTAGGCGTTTTCAATGTATGTGTTACTTGCTAAACATTGTAAGCAAGTGCCTGTCTGTCCATCCGTACGTCCGTCCATCTGCCTGTCGGTGTGTTTGTATGTGTGATTGTGCATTAAGTTTGTTATTCATAAAATTGTTAGAAACTTTTAAGTAAATGAACAATAATGACAAGTAGTCTAATGTTGCTAGCAGTCTAATGAAGACCCGGTAGTTTAGAAGAATTGAGAAATAATACTAATACTAAAACCAATTCTGATACTGATAGAATTATATCAATTCTAATTCCGATGGAAAATAATGAAATAGTACTGATACTTGTACTGAGACTAATACCAATACTGATGGAATTATATACTATCAGTTCTAATATAAGTTTAGTATTTGTTGTCCTAAAAAGTAATGATTATATTAAAATCTGTAGTCATTTTTTAGTTTCGGAATTACTGGGTTCATATCTGACACACAAACATATACCGATACATATAGAGTTACTTTAACAGAGACATGCATACCTAAATAGTACTGGCTTTTTACAATTTTGCATTATTATTAGTGTAAAATGCATTTAATGTAGATATATACAAATATATAATATAAAGATAGATTGCATATATTAAGTAGTATGAAAGAGTCTCTGGAACTAAATGCTGCAATGGTAATGAAGAGGTAGAATTTAAATTAGTTACAGCCTTACAGTTGGGGGTAGGTAGGGTGTTTGCCAAATTTTATTACGCCTTTGAAATGGTGGTATGATAATATTTTGTTTTAACTTAAGAGTTTATAACATTTAAATACAAATACATTTACAGACTCACAATCACACATTAACATATACTTTGGTATTATGTATAATTGTCTGGATTTATAGAAAATATATTCAAATACCGAAAATTTTCCAGGAGTTGGTGTTACGATAGAGAGGATGAGGATGTTGTAGTTTGTTAAGGAAGGCTGGACTAGGATTAATTTTGAAATTCAGTATATTTGTGTGTTTTGTTTTAATTAAAGAATTTATCAAACATGAACATTATACAAAATCAAAAAAGAAGCAGAGAAATAAAAAATCTAAAACATAAAATCAATAAATTTTAAATTAAATAAGAAATAATTCTTAGAATTATTTAAAAAAAAAAATTTAGAAAAGATTTTATCGTACAAGTTCTAGTTTAGTTCTAGTTCAATTCTAGTTCAGTTCTAGTTCAGTTCTAGTTCAGTTCTAGTTCAGTTCTAGTTCAATTCTAGTTCAATTCTAGTTCGGTTCTAGTTCGGTTCTAGTTCGGTTCTAGTTCAGTTCTAGTTCAGTTCTAGTTCAGTTTTAGTTCAGTTCTAGTTCAGTTCTAGTTCAGTTCTAGTTCAGTTCTAGTTCAGTTCTAGTTCAGTTCTAGTTCAGTTCTAGTTCAGTTCTAGTTCAGTTCTAGTTCAGTTCTAGTTCAGTTCTAGTTCAGTTTTAGTTCAGTTCTAGTTCAGTTCTAGTTCAGTTCTAGTTCAGTTCTAGTTCAGTTCTAGTTCAGTTCTAGTTCAGTTCTAGTTCAGTTCTAGTTCAGTTCTAGTTCAGTTCTAGTTCAGTTCTAGTTCAGTTCTAGTTCAGTTCTAGTTCAGTTCTAGTTCAGTTCTAGTTCAGTTCTAGTTCAGTTCTAGTTCAGTTCTAGTTCAGTTCTAGTTCAGTTCTAGTTCAGTTCTAGTTCAGTTCTAGTTCAGTTCTAGTTCAGTTCTAGTTCAGTTCTAGTTCAGTTCTAGTTCAGTTCTAGTTCAGTTCTAGTTCAGTTCTAGTTCAGTTCTAGTTCAGTTCTAGTTCAGTTCTAGTTCAGTTCTAGTTCAGTTCTAGTTCAGTTCTAGTTCAGTTCTAGTTCAGTTCTAGTTCAGTTCTAGTTCAGTTCTAGTTCAGTTCTAGTTCAGTTCTAGTTCAGTTCTAGTTCAGTTCTAGTTCAGTTCTAGTTCAGTTCTAGTTCAGTTCTAGTTCAGTTCTAGTTCAGTTCTAGTTCAGTTCTAGTTCAGTTCTAGTTCAGTTCTAGTTCAGTTCTAGTTCTGTTCTAGTTTAGTTCTAGTTCAGTTCTAGTTCAGTTCTAGTTCAGTTCTAGTTCAGTTCTAGTTCAGTTCTAGTTCAGTTCTAGTTCAGTTCTAGTTCAGTTCTAGTTCAGTTCTAGTTCAGTTCTAGTTCAGTTCTAGTTCAGTTCTAGTTCAGTTCTAGTTCAGTTCTAGTTCAGTTCTAGTTCAGTTCTAGTTCAGTTCTAGTTCAGTTCTAGTTCAGTTCTAGTTCAGTTCTAGTTCAGTTCTAGTTCAGTTCTAGTTCAGTTCTAGTTCAGTTCTAGTTCAGTTCTAGTTCAGTTCTAGTTCAGTTCTAGTTCAGTTCTAGTTCAGTTCTAGTTCAGTTCTAGTTCAGTTCTAGTTCAGTTCTAGTTCAGTTCTAGTTCAGTTCTAGTTCAGTTCTAGTTCAGTTCTAGTTCAGTTCTAGTTCAGTTCTAGTTCAGTTCTAGTTCAGTTCTAGTTCAGTTCTAGTTCAGTTCTAGTTCAGTTCTAGTTCAGTTCTAGTTCAGTTCTAGTTCAGTTCTAGTTCAGTTCTAGTTCAGTTCTAGTTCAGTTCTAGTTCAGTTCTAGTTCAGTTCTAGTTCAGTTCTAGTTCAGTTCTAGTTCAGTTCTAGTTCAGTTCTAGTTCAGTTCTAGTTCAGTTCTAGTTCAGTTCTAGTTCAGTTCTAGTTCAGCTCTAGTTCAGTTCTAGATCAGTTCTAGTTCAGTTCTAGTTCAGTTCTAGTTCAGTTCTAGTTCAGTTCTAGTTCAGTTCTAGTTCAGTTCTAGTTCAGTTCTAGTTCAGTTCTAGTTCAGTTCTAGTTCAGTTCTAGTTCAGTTCTAGTTCAGTTCTAGTTCAGTTCTAGTTCAGTTCTAGTTCAGTTCTAGTTCAGTTCTAGTTCAGTTCTAGTTCAGTTCTAGTTCAGTTCTAGTTCAGTTCTAGTTCAGTTCTAGTTCAGTTCTAGTTCAGTTCTAGTTCAGTTCTAGTTCAGTTCTAGTTCAGTTCTAGTTCAGTTCTAGTTCAGTTCTAGTTCAGTTCTAGTTCAGTTCTAGTTCAGTTCTAGTTCAGTTCTAGTTCAGTTCTAGTTCAGTTCTAGTTCAGTTCTAGTTCAGTTCTAGTTCAGTTCTAGTTCAGTTCTAGTTCAGTTCTAGTTCAGTTCTAGTTCAGTTCTAGTTCAGTTCTAGTTCAGTTCTAGTTCAGTTCTAGTTCAGTTCAAGTTCAGTTCTAGTTCAGTTCTAGTTCAGTTCTAGTTCAGTTCTAGTTCAGTTCTAGTTCAGTTCTAGTTCAGTTCTAGTTCAGTTCTAGTTCAGTTCTAGTTCAGTTCTAGTTCAGTTCTAGTTCAGTTCTAGTTCAGTTCTAGTTCAGTTCTAGTTCAGTTCTAATTTTGTTATCTTCTCAGTTTTTGTTAAAAAAAAGTTTTTCTTATATTTGGTACTTTTTCAAACAAGTACTTTTCTTGAAAATCTATATGTTTGGTATCAATTTTTAACTTTAACAAAAAGAGATATCTTTAAATTTGAGCTTAATGAAACCCCTTCCAAATTTTAAAATTTTTCTGCCTTTTCCCTTTCCTTAAGATACCTATTTTCTCTCATACTGCAATCAATATTTATTTTTAATTTTCATAAATATTTATCAAACTGCCGCTGTTTTTTCTTCTTATTTTCCTCATTTTCGCCAAAAACAGGGAGTTACAATTACTACAGACACACAAACAAATATAAATATTTTTTTTTTGCCAAATTTTATTCTACCATTAAAAAATCTAAAAAATAAGAGAAACGAAAAATTTTTGGCATTTTTAATTTATTATGTCTGTCAATGATTTCTTCGTTTTTTGGCAATTGCCAAAAATTTTTACAATGGCCAAAGAAAAAAAAATCAGCAAAAAGAAAAGTGACCACTACAAATACAAACCTACACATATGGGAACAACTCAAACGAGTACCAAGATAAGCAGGGTAACAACATGTGACCATAGAGGTACGCGGCTAACACCCATCACCATCATTATCAGTATCCCCACATTCACATCGACATCAACGTGGTCAATAGGCATGACATAGTGATGTATGAAAATTTTTAAAACCACTTTTTTAAGTATTCCCGCCTCTTATTTTGTTAGGATTGGAAAAATAATGTATATGCCAAAAAATAGCGGAGTTTGGAAAAGGGGAAATAGCGCCTCATCGAGGTCAAAGTTCGAGGTTAATGTAAAAAAATGCATAAAATGTCCAATAACTGCCGCGGAGTCGCTCCTACTGTAGTAAAATGTAAGACTTACCCCCCTTTGTTTTCCCTCCCCAACATTTTTGTGGAACATGATTTTACCCTATCTCCGCTCCTTAAGGGGCTTGCCCTACAAAAGTTAGTTTTTTATAAATTTTGCCCCCATCGCCCCAACAAGTTTCTGGGCGCCTCTGGAGGATTAAAATGTATGACAACCCCCATTGATTTTTCCTTCCCAACATTTTTGTAGAACATACTAACATTTTATCTGTGCTCCTTAGGGTACCTTCCCTTTAAGATTTTCGAATTTTGTTCCCCTCCTTCTAACTACTTTCAGGCCGGCTCTGGTGCATTAAAATGTATGGTGGACCCCAATTTATTTTTTCTCCCCAACATTTTTGTAGAACATACTAACCTTCTATCCCTGCTCCTTAGGGTACCTTCCTTTAAAATGAAGATTTAAGGAGTTTGCCCCCCTCCTTCTTACTACTTTCAGGCCGCCTCTGGCGGGTTAAAATGTATGGTGAACCCCAATTTATTTTTTCTCCCCAACATTTTTGTTAAACATACTAATCTTCTATCCTTGCTCCTTAGGGTACCTTCCCTTTAAATAAAGTTTACAAATTTGCCGCTCTCATTGTAACTACTTCCATAACGCCTCTGGAGGATCCAAATGTATGACATACCCCCCTTAATTTTTTCTCTCTAACATTTTTGTAGAATAAATTAACCTTCTATATCTGCTCCTTAGGGTATTTCTTAGGGTACCTCATACAGAAATATTTTTTTTTAAATAAATTTGTTCCAAATTTTTCTGAGGTTTTCCCATATAAAAAAAAAATGTTTTTATATGTCTTTTATTTTTTATAATTTTGAGTTAAATTTCTATATTATTTTAGTCTATTAATTTGTTTTTTAAATAAAATGGATATTTTTTCCTATTTTCGGCAACGACTTGCAGTAGAAATACTTTTTCTTCCTCGTTTCGGCACAAAATATTGTTGTAGTCCTCTATTAGTTTTACGCCTCTTTCGGCAGTATCATTGACAACATGTAAATTTCGCAGAGTTTTTAGGGCTTCTTGGTAGTCTTCACGCTTTTCCCAAGTTCCTGGATCACTATCAAGAAAACTTTTTGATAGTCCGAGGCGTGTAAACATTCTTCCTGTGTATGGTGTCACAAAATGACTTAAATTTTTCTCCATGAACCTTTCATTAAGGTCTTTTAGTGTCACCAAAATTCTTTTATCACTTTTGAGGCCACACAAATTTACTGAAGGAAAATTTATTTTATGCTCTTCAGCCTCGCTTTCTTCATCACACGATTCTTCAATGTCACTGCCCGACAGTTCTTCTGCGTATTTCTCTTTATCTTTTTCAAATGACCGAATTGCATCAGCCATTTTTCGCTTGGTATCAAGGGGTACATTGTTATCAAATAATGCAAAAGCAACAGCTTCACAACTAAGGTACCAGAGATGTCCACAGAATTTCTTTACTAACTGACGTGAAACTATCCCATCAACTGAAGCATAGTGGTAAATCGCTTTTAAAAAGTTCAAGTCATTATTTGGGGCTTCTACTGCTTTTGTAGCACTAAACCAAGCTTTAATATAAAGGGTTACGATAAAAACCGTCACATCGCGAAGTCCATTCAGTTCATTTTCGTCGAAGAAGAGAAATTCTCGGAATAAAAACATTTTTACGCAGTATATGCCTTTGGCCATCCATCGAGCATGACTTGTAGGTCCTGGTTGGCTAAATTTATAATCGGGAATATTTACACCAAGGAACAGCAGCACGATTTGTAAAAATTCCTTGTAGTCGCTTCTGGGTTGTTTTTCGTTTAATTGAGCTAAACAAAATGATTTGGTATCAATTTGAACTTCGGGCGGTATTTTTGCTGCAACTTCATCATCTTTAATACCTGAACTATATTGTTTTTCTTTAATATTTTCCCACTGCTCTTTAAAACGTGCAAATATTGGAACCCCTGGTCCAGACATTTTTCCAAATTTCGCTTCAAACTCTTCCTTTATTTGCAGCTCATAAATATGATGTCTGCATGGAAGATAAAGAAGATCTCGTTCCAGTAATTGCTCAAGCAATAAAGACGCACCTTGGAATTTGCCAGTATTCGTTGAAGTGGTGTCGAAAGAAATAGCTTGAATGCGGTGAGCGATTTTCCATTCAAGTAGAAGTGCGTAAATTGCCTCCGAAATGCGCTTGCCTTTTCCTTTACCTGACCTTATCTTTGGTACACCCAGGAGCTGCTCGTTACCATCATATGTTAGAACAACAGGAAGTCGTTCAATCTTTTTTCCACCGCCTTCAAAGTCCACCAACATTTTTCCATCCCAGTGCAAATTCAAACATTTTGCCTCAGCCAACTACAAAAGAATACATTTTTACACTGATTTAAACAACTACTCCATATTATAGAAATATATAAAATTACATACCTTCGGATTTACTTTCAAGAATTCTGTTATTTGCTGCCGATTTTGTGTCCGTGCTTCTCGAAGAGTTGTTCTATTTATGATATACTTTCTTACGTCAAGTTAAAAAGCATGAGCTGCAGCAATCAATATACGAATAGCTGCAATATCTGATATCTTGCATCTATCCAAAACAGCGACTAGATCCGGAGTAATACATTTTATGGATCCTCTTGTACCCTTGGGTAATTGCTTAGACAGTTCCGATTCATCAGCATCCTGCTGATTGTCTGATACAGTCGATTCGGCAGATGAATAATCAAGTACTTTAATTATATAGAACACATTGTAAATATTGAAGTCTAAAATAAAAGTAATAATGTACTTACCAGCTGTTGCGATTTCGTTGTGAACTTTTGCACGCTTTTTCCGTTCTTCATCCTCCTTTTCTCTTTCCGCTCTCCTTTTGCTTCGTGTAGCAAGAACTTTGTCAACTCCTAGCATACATCCTGGACGTCCCTTCTGCCGTTGCTGTTGTAAAAATAAAACATCTTCCGGATCGCTTAACATGTTAAGAGCATTTGCATGAGCTATATCAAAAAGGTCATCCAATTGCTCGACAAAATTAGTTTCCTTTTCAATTTGTGTTGCTCCGCCTCTTACAGTATTTTTTTGTAGTGTTTTCCATTCAGCTACCAACGACTGCACTTGTGCCTTTACTTTGTCTCTTTTTTTTTGTCGGGATGAATGCTTGACGCCAAAATATCATGACTGTGTCAGTTACCAAGTATGCACTTTCATCCGAACTTATTTTACGCTTTCCAGTCCCATAAAAATACATCTTAAGTACTTGTTTTCTTGATGGCAATTTCGTTCCCAATATATTTGAGCATGGTTGTCCTATTAAAAATAGTTCAGTACTTGATCTCAAACTTTTTGCAATGCCAGTCGATGTTGACGCCATTTTATTTAAAAATGATTAAAAAACAATACGCGAATTTATATCACAATCACTTTTCCCTTTTTAATACCGAACAAACAAAGACCGACTTTTTCAACCGTTTTCTTGATCTTCCATTCAAGTAGAACAAAGACCGACTTTTTGTCTTAACTAAAGGTTCAACTATTACTTACTATAAGTAAGCACAATTTGGACAAAATTAATTTAAAAAAAATGTATGGTCCTTAAATTTGGTGGGAAAAAATTAATGGTCGGTCATACATTTGACTACTCTAAAGTTGCAAAATAAAAAATTTTGGACGAGGTAGCAAATTTATGTAACGTTGTTAAAAGGGAAGTAACCTAGGAGCAGATATGAAAGGTTGGTGTCGTTCACAAAAATATTGTGTGAGAAAAACCAGTGGTCGATCATACATTTGATTCTCCAGAGAAGCTCTGAAAGTAGTTAGAGCATGGGGTGTAAAATTTGTGATCTTTATCTGAACGAGAAGTACCCTAAGGAGCAGAGATAGAAATTTAATATGTTTTACAAAAATGTTTGAGAGAAAAAATTAAGGGGGGTACGTCATACATTTCGATCCTCCAGAGGCGTCATGAAAGTAGTTACCACGAGAGGGGCAAAGTTTTAAACTTTATTTGAAGGGAAGGTACCCTAAGGAGCAAGGGTAGAAGGTTAGTATGTTCTACAAAAATGTTCGGGGAGAAAAAATTAATTGGGGTTCACCATACATTTTAATCCACCAGAGCCGGCCTGAAAGTAGTTAGAAGGAGGGGGGCAAAATCCGAAAATCTTCATTTTAAAGGAAGGTACCCTAAGGAGCAGGGATAGAAGGTAAGTATGTTCTACAAAAATGTTTGGGAGAAAAAATAAATGGGGGTTCACCATACATTTGAATCCACCAGAGCCGGCCTGAAAGTAGTTAGAAGAAGGGTGGCAAAATCCGAAAATCTTAATTTGAAGGGAAGGTACCCTAAGTAGCAGAGATAAAATGTTAGTATGTTCTACAAAAATGTTGGGAAGGAAAAATCAATAGAGGTTGTCATGCATTTTAATCCTCCAGAGGCGCCCAGAAACTTGTTGGGGCGATGGGGGCAAAATTTATAAAAAACTAACTTTTGTAGGGCAAGTCCCTTAAGGATCGGAGATGGGGTAAAATCATGTTCCACAAAAATGTTTGGGAGGGAAAATTAAGGGTGGTAAGTCTTACATTTTACCACGGTAGGGGCGACTCCGTGGCAGTTATAGGACATTTTATGCTTTTTTTCACTTTTACCTCGAACTTTGACCTCGATGAGGCGCCATTTCCCCTTTTCCAAACTCCGCCATTTTTTGGCATATGCATTTTTTTTCCAATCCTAACAAAATAAGAGGCGGGAATACATAAAAATCAAAAAGTCGTTCACTATGTCATACCTAGTGGTCAACATCATCTTTAGAGAGCAATACCAAATGATGTAGGAAATGATAAAGCATTACAGCTACTGTTTGGTTCTGAAAATTGTAATACTCCGTTTGACTGGTCAAAAGGCAAATATTCACTAAAAATGAGCCTCAAAACTAGAGGACGGAATGGGAGAACCAAAAGGAAAATAGAAAAACGAAATCAAATTGTTATTCTCATAGACATGAAAATACAAAATATAAAAAATACGAATACGTAATTTTGCATTTTTATAGAAATTCCGCGATTTTTTACGATTAATTTCTTTTTTTGGAACTTTATCCTTGGCGAGCATTTTATTTTAACGAACATTTGTTCAATACAAGCTTATATTTGCAGGATAATGATGTTGGAAATAAGTACAAAATAAAATAATGTTGCTCACTTGTGGTGTTACATATATTTGATTTAAGTTCTGTTACGTGTTCTGCACCCTACATTAAGTAGTTGTTAAAATTTAATAATGAAAATCTCATTTCATAAAATTGGTTCATTAACCAACAATTTCAAAGAAATATTTTTCTATAGAAAAATTTTCACAAGAAATATTTTTCTATAGAAAAATTTTCAATATAAATATTTTTTTATAGAAAAATTTTCAATAGAAATATTTTTCTATAGAAAAATTTTCAATAGAAATATTTTTCTATAGAAAAATTTTCAATAGAAATATTTTTCTATAGAAAAATTTCCAATAGAAATATTTTTCTATAGAAAAATTTTCAATAGAAATATTTTTCTATAGAAAAATTTTCAATAGAAATATTTTTCTATAGAAAAATTTTCAATAGAAATATTTTTCTAAAGAAAAATTTTCGATAGAAATATTTTTCTAAAGAAAAATTTTGAATAGAAATAATTTTCTAAAGAACAATTTTCAATAGAAATATTTTTCTAAACATAAATTTTTAATAGAAATAATTTTCTATAGAAAAATTTTCAATAGAAATATTTTTCTATAGAAAAATTTTCAATAGAAATATTTTTCTATAGAAAAATTTTCAATAGAAATATTTTTCTATAGAAAAATTTTCAATAGAAATATTTTTCTATAGAAAAATTTTCGATAGAAATATTTTTCTATAGAAAAATTTTCGATAGAAAAATTTTCGATAGAAATATTTTTTTATAGAAAAATTTTCGATAGAAATATTTTTCTATAGAAAAATTTTCGATAGAAATATTTTTCTATAGAAAAATTTTCGATAGAAATATTTTTCTATAGAAAAATTTTCGATAGAAATATTTTTCTATAGAAAAATTTTCGATAGAAATATTTTTCTATAGAAAAATTTTCGATAGAAATATTTTTCTATAGAAAAATTTTTGATAGAAATATTTTTCTATAGAAAAATTTCCAATAGAAATATTTTTCTATAGAAAAATTTTCAATAGAAATATTTTTCTATAGAAAAATTTTCAATAGAAATATTTTTCTATAGAAAAATTTTCAATAGAAATATTTTTCTAAAGAAAAATTTTCGATAGAAATATTTTTCTAAAGAAAAATTTTGAATAGAAATAATTTTCTAAAGAACAATTTTCAATAGAAATATTTTTCTAAACATAAATTTTTAATAGAAATAATTTTCTATAGAAAAATTTTCAATAGAAATATTTTTCTATAGAAAAATTTTCAATAGAAATATTTTTCTATAGAAAAATTTTCAATAGAAATATTTTTCTATAGAAAAATTTTCAATAGAAATATTTTTCTATAGAAAAATTTTCGATAGAAATATTTTTCTATAGAAAAATTTTCGATAGAAATATTTTTCTATAGAAAAATTTTCGATAGAAATATTTTTCTATAGAAAAATTTTCGATAGAAAAATTTTCGATAGAAATATTTTTTTATAGAAAAATTTTCGATAGAAATATTTTTCTATAGAAAAATTTTCGATAGAAATATTTTTCTATAGAAAAATTTTCGATAGAAATATTTTTCTATAGAAAAATTTTCGATAGAAATATTTTTCTATAGAAAAATTTTTGATAGAAATATTTTTCTATAGAAAAATTTTTGATAGAAATATTTTTCTATAGAAAAATTTTCAATAGAAATATTTTTCTATAGAAAAATTTTCGATAGAAATATTTTTCTATAGAAAAATTTTCGATAGAAATATTTTTCTATAGAAAAATTTTCGATAGAAATATTTTTCTATAGAAAAATTTTCGATAGAAATATTTTTCTATAGAAAAATTTTCGATAGAAATATTTTTCTATAGAAAAATTTTCGATAGAAATATTTTTCTATAGAAAAATTTTCGATAGAAATATTTTTCTATAGAAAAATTTTCGATAGAAATATTTTTCTATAGAAAAATTTTCGATAGAAATATTTTTCTATAGAAAAATTTTCGATAGAAATATTTTTCTATAGAAAAATTTTCGATAGAAATATTTTTCTATAGAAAAATTTTCGATAGAAATATTTTTCTATAGAAAAATTTTCGATAGAAATATTTTTCTATAGAAAAATTTTCGATAGAAATATTTTTCTATAGAAAAAATTTCGATAGAAATATTTTTCTATAGAAAAAATTTCGATAGAAATATTTTTCTATAGAAAAAATTTCGATAGAAATATTTTTCTATAGAAAAAATTTCGATAGAAATATTTTTCTATAGAAAAAATTTCGATAGAAATATTTTTCTATAGAAAAAATTTCGATAGAAATATTTTTCTATAGAAAAAATTTCGATAGAAATATTTTTCTATAGAACAATTTTCAATAGAAATATTTTTCTATAGAACAATTTTCAATAGAAATATTTTTCTATGGAAAAATTTTCAATAGAAATATTTATTTCCGGTAGAAAAATTTTCGATAGAAATATTTATTTCCGGTAGAAAAATTTTCGATAGAAATATTTAATTTCTGTAGGATAATAAGTCAAACATACCTCTTAAAATATAGTAGTGCAGATATACCTACTTATTTGTTTTTTTTTTTAGAAATTTCCCAAATGGTCATAAAATAAAAGAAATGGTCCAATCGTAGTGTTTGAGTTCGCTAAAGTATTTTAGCTGCTGTAGCACAAATTTACATACGAGTATGAATTCGTAAGCACATGTATTAGGGTGGGTCATTTTTTAGTTTTTTCTTGAATAGTTATATTATGTCAATAGAAAGCATGATAAGTCTTTTTAGGCGGTCTAGTTGCCATATTACTATGGAGAAGAGTGGGAATTTTTTTGAGATCTAAAATACTTCGATTTTGTTCCACATAAATAAGTACCGAAATTATACGATCGTCCTTTAATCTTCTAATTAACATATCAGATCAACATAATGTCACTACTTGATGCTGAATGGCTCATCATTTAACCGACCCATCCTAATATACATACTAGTACAGTTATGTTGCTTTGTATAGCATTGTTTTCCTTAATTAATGTTTAATCAGCAACACAGTCGTAGTCGTTTGCCAAAATAAAGTAACACAAAAAAATTAACAAAAAATCGCATAAAAAACCGGAGAAACTTTCGCGTGAAACTCATTCATCTGCACGCTGTGCTCTGGAATTAAAAACGAAGAACAAATACATATCAGCGGTAGTAAGTCCAGGTCCACTCTGCAGTGGAGACAGCAGCAGGAGTAGCATAAACTAAATAAAACCAAAAAACAGCAAATAACAAAATACTTACAGTTGCGCGATTTTTTTTTTTTAATTTTTTTGTTAATTTTGTTTTGTTCTCATACTTTCTTTTTGTTTTTTGGATTTATTTCTTTGGTTTGTTACGAAAACATTTGCCACCAAAAAAGAAAAATATAATATTAAACTTTTTTACTACTCGCAATAGCAATCGCGCTTTTCTCTTACCCTGTAATGACGACGACAATGGCTAGAAAAAGTTACAAAGCTTAAAGCAATTGGGTGGCAAGGGGTTGTTTGTTTGACTGCATTGCTGTGGATGGACGGATGGTTGGATGGATGGGTTATGAACACTTTGTTTTTTAGTTATTTTGCGCTTTTTTTCCTTTGCGAACGCATGTACTCAAGTGACCAAAAAGCCAAAAAACACAGGCCACTACCTCTGTTTTGCAGATGGGCATCACATATGTATTTGAAAGTTTGGGGGAATGTTGTTAGGGATTGCTATATTGAGGGCCTTAGAGATTTCAGATTTTGAAAAATTTCCTACAAAAATATTCCCATAAAAATAAGAAATTTTTGAAAAATTTCCTATAAAAATAAGAAAAAATAAAAATATTCCCATAAAAATAAGAAATTTTTGAAAATTTTCTATAAAAATAAGAAATTTTTGAAAAATTTTCTATAAAAATAAGAAATTTTTGAAAAATTTTCTGTAAAAATAAGAACTTTTGAAAAATGTCCTATAAAAATAAGAAATTTTTGAAAAATTTCCTATAAAAATAAGAAATTTTTGAAAATTTTCCTATAAAAAAAAGAAATTTTTGAAAAATTTCCTATAACAATAAGAAATTTTTGAAAAATTTCCTATAAAAGTAAGAAATTTTTGAAAAATTTCCTATAAAAATAAGAAATTTTTGAAAAATTTCCTATAAAAATAAGAAATTTTTGAAAATTTTCCTATAAAAAAAAGAAATTTTTGAAAAGTTTCCTATAAAAATAAAAAATTTTTGAAAAATTTCCTATAAAAGTAAGAAATTTTTGAAAAATTTCCTATAAAAATAAGAAATTTTTGAAAAATTTCCTATAAAAATAACAAATTTTTGAAAAATTTCCTATAAAAATTAAAATCTAATTTTTATAACAAATTTTTCAAAAATTTCTTATTTTTATGTGAAATTTTTCAAAAATTTGTTATTTTTATACAAAATTTTTTAAAAATTTCTTATTTTTATAAGAAATTTTTCAAAAATTTCATATTTTTATAGGAAAATGTTCAAAAACATATTTTTTTTATGGGAAATTTTTCAAAAATTCTTTATTTTTATAGGAAATTTTTCAAAAATTTTTTATTTTCATAGGAATTTTTTCAAAAATTTCTTATTTTTGTAGGAAATTTTTCAAAACTTTCCTATTTTTATAGGAAATTTTTCAAAAATTTCCTATTCTTATAGGAAATTTTTCAAAACTTTCCTATTTTTATAGGAAATTTTTCAAAAATTTCCTATTCTTATAGGAAATTTTTCAAAAATTTCCTGTTTTTATAGGAAATTTTTCAAAAATTTTCTATTTTTATTGGAAATTTTTCAAAAATTTCCTATTTTTATAGGAAATTTTTCAAAAATTTCCTATTTTTATAGGAAATTTTTCAAAAATTTCCTATTTTTATAGGAAATTTTTCAAAAATTTCCTATTTTTATAGGAAATTTTTCAAAAATTTCCTATTTTTATAGGAAATTTTTTAAAAATTTTCTATTTTTATAGGAAATTTTTAAAAAAATTCCTATTTTTATAGGAAATTTTTCAAAAATTTACGATTTTTATAGGAAATTTTTCAAAAATTTCCTATTTTTATAGGAAATTTTTCAAAAATTTCCATTTTTTATAGGAAATTTTTCTAAAATTTCCTATTTTTATAGGAAATTTTTCAAAAATTTCCTATTTTTATAGGAAATTTTTCAAAAATTTCCAATTTTTATAGGAAATTTTTCAAAAATTTCCTATTTTTATAGGAAATTTTTCAAAAGTTTCCTATTTTTATAGGAAATTTTTCAAAAATTTCCTATTTTTATAGGAAATTTTTCAAAAATTTCCTGTGTTTATAGGAAATTTTTAAAAAAATTCCTATTTTTATAGGAAATTTTTCAAAAATTTCCTATTTTTATAGGAAATTTTTCAAAAATTTCCTATTTTTATAGGAAATTTTTTAAAAATTTCCTATTTTTATAGGAAATTTTTCAAAAATTTCTTATTTTGATAGGAAACTTTTCAAAAATTTCTTTTTTTTATAGGAAATTTTTCAAAAATTTCTTATTTTTATAGGAAATTTTTCAAAAATTTCTTATTTTTATAAAAAATTTTTCAAAAATTTCTTATTTTTATAGGAAGTTTTTGAAAAATTTCCTATAAAAATGATTTGATCGAATGACTTATATAATCATTTCTCTTAGCAGGCCGCGAAACCCGAAAATTTTTCATTCTGAATGTGGTTGTAAGTTTGGGTGGTATGTAGTATTTGTTTAATACATTTCATTTTTAAGACCCTGAGTTATTTTCTACTCTTATGTTTGCGTTTTTTTGCGGAAGCCTCGGTGCCTGGGTATGAGTCAAGGTAGATGGGTACATAACTTGTTGTTTGGTACATTTTCTTTTTATTTTCGCTTTTATTTATTTGTGTTGGAGCGCAAAAAATGGAACAAAACATTATAAAACGGAAATATGTAAATTTTTTTGTGTTATACTTTTTGCTTTGACCAATATAACAAAACATAGATATGGTGGTTTCCATGGATTTAAAAATTTTAATTTAAAAGTGACGATAGCACTTTTTTGAAAAAAATTTTAAAACCCTCGAGAATAATATAAATTTCTTCAAAAATCGTATGCCCCTTTTGCGGTTCTCAACTCAACTCAGTTTGGTCATCCGCCAGTCGACCTAATTTTCAATCAATTAAATTATTTTTCGATAATGCGGAAGTAAAAAACGTTGAGCTCCGCAATATTAAAAAGATAATTTTGTTGAGTGAAAGATGGGTAGACTGGCAGACGACAAAACTGAGTTCAGTTAAGAACGGCAATAGGGGCATTAGTAATTTTCTTAGGAAAGAGTTATGATTACTTTTAGCATCCGCTATGTGACGGAAATCGATCGTTTTTAAATCAATTGATTTCAGATATATTTTTGAGATCATTTTCCACATTCCCACAAAAAATTTAAACCAAATGAAAGATAAGATACAAGATAAGATAAGATAAGATATAAGTAAAACGGATTTTTTTTTGGAAATAACCGAAAATTGTTTTTAACCAATTAAAAATCGATCGATTTGAAAATGATCGATTTCCATCATATACTGTATTATATAGCATTTAAAATCATATTTAAAATTCTATTGCATACTTTTTGGCTTTTAAAACCTTAATGTATTGAAACACCCATATCGTATTTAAAATATTTATTTCTATTTTTATGTCGTTGTTTAAAATCATCATTTCATTTTAACTTCACTCTGTTGTTTTTTTTTTTCTCTTGCTTTTTCTATTATTTTTATTTATTTTTATATTTATTCTTCGACGAAGATCGTGGTTTATTTCTATTTTTCTGAATTAACAATAACAATGACCAAACGATGGACGCGAACAAATACATGAGAAGTTGTATGAGGCAGCTAGAGCGCTGTTCCATACAGACACCACAAAAATGGTGCTGGAAATGAGTATCTGACCAATAACGTTGAGAGTATGAGAATAGTACTTGGTTCATGTTTTTTTTTTAGTTTTTCCCCCCATTTTTGGCTCTCAACGGTGGCACAAATAAAACACATGCCAAATGAATTCGCGGCCATCTAAAAAAAGTAACTGAAAAATAAAAATAACAAACAGTTATTACAAAAACAAAAAAGAAAACGTTTTAAAAAATAGAAAAAAATTATAAAAACTGTAATGTATTGGGTAAAAAACACAAAATAATTTGGCAAGTTGGAACATACACACATACACACATACGTTTAACACCAGGGATCAATACAATGTGAAAGTTGGCGGGATTTAAAGGAATGTAAGCATTAAACAAGTACTTACATAATTCCCCGACAAGATTCCAATTGGAACAAGGGATACTTCTCTCAGACAATAAGTTGCTTTCGATTCTAGTTTTAGACTGATTAAGGGACCTACGTTTTAACTCCGGCCGAACTCGTTGATAGTAATACGGCAGGTCCAAATATTTAGTTAGGAGTTCCTAAAGGAGTATCTAATTTCGTAGGTGCAATCTTAATATACTGAATGTACCTCCAAATATTTTTGATTGTAGATATAACAAGTAAGAGTGTTATTTTCGGCTGTGCGGATTCTTATATACCCACCATCAAGTTGTGTTAAATTTAGAAACATATCTCATATATCTACAATGGTGCAGGTAATTCAAAATCTGGACCAAAACTGAAAAATTCCTAAGCTAATTGGTATTGTTGGTAAAACCTTTGGACTAAATTCGGTTGCGGTAGCTTTATAGTTTAAAATTTAAAAATATTTAAGTGGTTTCCCCAGTATAGTTTTACATTAATAAGTTGTTAAATACTTTTCGTTGCGCTTAATATGTAGTTAGGCTAAACACGTTAATATCGGGTGTTTTTTATTGAGGTATAGAACTTTAAGTTGGCATCACTTTTTTAACTGGCGGCCATTTTTTCAGCTGTCAAGTGATTAATATTTAGTTCGGTTTGCCATTTCATCATGAACAGGTTGACAAAAGAACAACGCTTGCAAATCGTGCAAATTTATTTCGAAAATAATGGTTCAGTTCGCGAAGTTTACCGCAAGCTTCGTCCATTTTATGATCGACATAATCGTCCATCAGAGTAATTAATTCGGTTAACCATGGATCGTTTTCGCACTACGTTTACTCTATGTGATAATACGCATCCGCAGCGACGTCGAACAGTGCGCACCGAAGAAACAATTGCCGCTGTAGAGCAAAGTATTGAAGAGGACCCGAATGAATCGATTCGCCTTCGCCGATCTTGGCTTGCGACCTTACAAGATCCAGCTTGTGCAAGAATTAAAGCCGCGAGACCATGCAATGCGTCATGATTTTGGTGTATGGGCCGAAAATGAGATTGATCTCGATGCTGATTTTCATCGCAAAATTTTGTTCAGTGATGAGGCTCATTTTTGGTTGAATAGCCATTCAACAAGCAAAATTTCCGCATTTGGAGTGAAGAGAATCCACATGAGACCCTTGAGACGCCATTACATCCACAAAAACTGACTGTTTGGTGTGCTCTATGGGCTGGTGGAGTCATTGGGCCATACTTCTTCCGAAAGAATGCTGGAGAGTCAGTTACCATAAATGGAGACCGGTATAGAGCCATGATAACCGACTATTTTGTTCCCCAATTGGATGGCATGAATGTGGATGAGTTGTGGTTCCAACAAGACGGCGCTACATGCCACACAGCGCACGTCACAATTGATTTATTGAAGGAAACATTCGATGAGCGCATAATTTCGCGGAATGGACCTGTCAATTGGCCACCAAGATCGTGCGATTTGACACCACTGGATTATTTTCTTTGGGGATATGTGAAGTCGCTCGTCTACGCCAACAAACCAGAAACGTTAGGGGACTTGGAATCCAACATTGGTGGCGTTATTGCCAACATACGGCCCCATATGCTCGAAAAAGTAGTTGATAATTGGACCTGTAGAATTGGCTTTATTCGAGCCAGCCGCGGCGGCCACATGCCCGAAATCATATTTAAACATTAATGGCATAAAATGATCCTTCCAATAAAGCCAAATTGATGGACATTAAAACGATTTTCTTGTGTTTTATTTCAATTCGAAGTTCTATACCTCTAAAAAAAACACCCATTAGTAATACGCCATATATTTCGTTAGGAGTTCCAAATGCATTCATCATATATAAATTCTGGGCTGAACATTGATTGATGCCTATCTAATTTCATATGTACAATCTTAATATAATGAATGTACCTCCAAATCTTTTTGATTGTAGATATAAAAAGGGGATTATATATATAAGAATTATAGCCAAATGTTGACCGATTGTAACAAAAACCTGCAAAACTTAGTGGCCATAGCTATCATAATTTCTAATTTAATAGCTTTTAACTGGCCTTTGCTAAAATTTTTGGTTTCCGTGAGTGTTTTTTTATATGAAAGCTAAAGTCAAATATGGATTGATTCCTATAAAATTTGATAAACTGATTAAAAATTGCATAAAACTTCCCTATTTTAAATTTAATCGTCATAGCTATTACAATTGTATTCAATTTATCAGCATTAATGTGTTTCCCGGGGCGGGGCTATATGGGAACTCTAACTAAATTTGATCCGATTTCGTCCATTTTCAACACACATCTTTTTAAAGATATCCAAAATACTTTTGTAAAATTTTGTCTCTCTAGCTTTTTTCGTTAAGGCGCTATCGTGCTTTTATCTGACGGACATAAACAACCTTTTCTTTATGTATTTTTGTGCTTCCATAAGTTTTTATATGGGAGCTATGGTCAAATGGTGACCGATTATGACACACTGGCTGGCATTGACATAAGACTTCCTTATGCCTAATTTAGTCTTACTAGCTCTTGTAGTTAAGGAGCTATCACGATTTTATATGACGGACAGACGGACATAAATTACCTTTTCTTCATGAATTTTTGTGTTTTCGTAAGTTTTTATATGGGAGCTAGGTCAAATGGTGACCGATTGCACACTGACTGGCACTGATATAAGACTTTCTTGTGCCAAATTTAGTGGTTATATCTTTTATACTTTTATTTATTTATTGGCATTTAAGTGTATTTTAGGTGAAATTTAGGCTGTTTTCGTAAGTTTTTTGTATGGGAGCTATGGCTAAATGTGAATCGATTTTGATGAAATTTTATACGCTGCCTAGGGCTAATGTAAAACTTCTATATACCAAATTTTATCATCATAGCTGCTATACTTTGTCATTTATTAACAAATAAGCGATTAGCCTAGACGAGGTTATACGGGAGCTTGGTCAAATATGAACCGATTTTGCCCAATTTCAATACCAAAATTTTCTCAGAGAAGAAGAATATTTTAACTTAGTTTCAGTGAGCTAGCCAACAGGTATGGCCACTATAGTTTTTTATTTAATAACTTTAAACTGACGTTTGTGGCATTTTAGTGGTTTAAGGGAGTGGTTTTTATATGAAAGCTATGGTCAAATATGGATAGATTCCCATAAATAGTTGCATATAGTTGCATAAAACTTCTCTTCTCTAAACTAAGCTATTACATTTAAATTTAATTTATCAGCGCTAATTTGATTCCGGTGGCGGGGTTGTATGGAAGCACTAACTAAATGTGAACCGATTCCGCCCATTTTCAATACACAACTTCAAACTCAATAGCTCATGCATCGAATATAGTTTCATAGCTTTAATCTTCATGTCTATTTTATTAAGATACCGAAATTGCAAAAGAAAATAATTTAATCTCGTATACAGTTGAGAAGATATATGAAAATCAAAAAAGCTCTACAAAATTCAGTATTTTCGTTTTTCTTTGAACAAAAACTAAGTTGGCTCGGTTTTGCTCGATGCTCCCACCATAGCCATGTGAAAGGTGAAAGTCTTCTCTTTAGATTATCAGAAAAAAATTCTCCGAAATTTACCAAACGTAGAACAATGTTCAACATTTTCTGAAAAAACTCACATAAATTGTTACTCATAATTTAAGCAAAAAGTGTTGCAGTCGTTAAGGCGTAACTTTTTAATCAAATTGAATTTAAGTATAAGTCCCGTAGGAGTCGACGAATTTCAACCAAAATTAGTAGAGCTTTGTTTTTGGGTCAACCAATAGATGTGTGCCGAATTTCATCAAATTCTGTTGACAATTGCTGTTTATATTGAGAAGAAATTTAAGTGATAATTGGGGGTCCAAAGCAGGTACCCTAAGGAGTGGACGGTTTTCAAGCAAAATTGGATTTCAAGCAAAATAGACGTGTGCCATTTTTTTTTAAATTCTGTTGAGAACTCCGTATTATACATTGAGAACACTAATAAGTGAAAAATGGGGGTTTAATGCAGGTAGTTCAAAGAGTCAAGCGATCTTAAACAAAATAAGTATAACTCTTTCTTGTAATAATTAACAAACGTATGTCGAGCTTTTTTTTTTTGAAATTCTGATGAAAATTGCGGGTTGTACATAAAGAAATTGTGTAAAATGGGGGTCCAAGGCAGGTACCCAACGAGCCAACTGATTTCAACCAAAATCAGTAGACCTCTTTTTTAGATGAACTTATAGACGTGTGTTGAATCAAATTAATAAAATTCTGTTAAGAATTGCAGATGGCACATCAAAAAGAAAAATAGGCGAAAAAACAGTTGCCCCAAGGGGTGTTCTAATTTCACCCAAAATTATTAGAGCTCTTTTTTGAATTTATAAATAGACGTGTTTTAAATTACATCAAATTCTGTTGAGAATTGAGGATTGTACATCAAAAAGACAGGTGCCCCCAAGGCGTGGTCTAATTTTAACCTAAATTAATAGAGCTCTTTTTTGAATTTATAAATAGACTTGTATTGAATTTCATCAATTTCTGTTGAGAATTGCGACTTTTACATTGAAAAGAAAAATTGGTGAAAAATGGGGATCCAAGGCAGGTACCCCAAGGAGTGGACAAATATTAATCGAAATTAATAGACCTCTTTTTTGAATTTATTAACAGACGTGTGTTGAATTTTACCAAATTCTGTTTGGAACTGCGACTTGTACATTGAAAAAAAAAAATGGTGGCCGAGGCAGGTACCCCAAGGAGTCGACTGATATCGAAAATTTTTTTAATTTTTTTTATCTATATAAAACTGAACAAGTATGCAAATTTTCATCTATGTAGGGTCACTCCTTAAAATTTTTGCACTTTTATGTATGTGCGGCGTGTTAATCGCCGATTGAGGATGTTGTGGCAAATAATTTTGACTGGGTCTTGAACCCAGGCAGAATATAATATGTTATGCTTAGTAGTCGACATATTAACTAGCTAAAACAAAGTGCTAGTAATTTCTAAAAGTGAAAACTACTTTTGCACATAGTCTTTTACTTATACCAATAGATGGCGCAATTAGAAAGACCGCAACCTTACTTTTATCTGTCATTGGAAAAACAAATAATAATTGAACTATATAAATGATCTTCTTATAGAGTGAAGTTCGGCCAAATCAATCAGGGGCCAAATTACGGCATTCGATATCGATCGAAATTTTAGAAATTTTCAAAACATTTCTATAGCATACTTTAAGGATCATCAAAATTATTTAAAAGATGTTTACTATATTTTTTTGAAGTTATTTGCCAAAAGATGAACAATAGAAAAAGAGTTTTAATTGAACTATATGTTTTTTAAAAGCAAATCAAACTGGATAATAAAATTTCAATAAACTTTTTGCATCGAATTAACTTTCAACATCCCTAAAGTATATTTCACAATATTCGCTTAGAAGTCTAAATTTTCGGTCGATATCGAATGCAGTAATTTGGCCCCAGGTTGATCTTGGTGCCAATTCGAAAGTTTAAGTTGCCGATGTTCGAACTGTAAAACTTCCTAGTCCTGATAACTAAAAACTAATAAGTTTCTTTTTATTTAAAAAATAAAATCGCAGATTAGATAAGATGATAGGAAAGCAATTTTGTAAGATCACACCTTGAGGAAGTGCCCCACATAATTAATATATTAATGTTAAAAGTTTCTTTAACGAATACGAGTGACATTATTAAGAACTGGGACAGCATTCGATATCGATTGAAATGTAAGATATTTCAGAAACATTTGTGTAGCATACCTTTAGGATAATCTAAATAATATACCACATAAGGTTCACTTTATTGTAGCCTATTTGTCAAAAGTTCCCTGATAGTAAAAGTACTTTATTTAAACTAAGTATTTTGACAAACAAACGGATATATTTAGATATCAAATTTTATTAAACATTTTGCAAAAAAAAATTATTTTGAAAATCCCTAAGATATGTTATGTATCGAATGCGCCAACTAGGCCCCAGAAACTGGTTTAAAACTGACAAAAGAATCTGCTAAGAATCTTTTATTATTCCTAATTTTTTTAGGTGTGAATTCATTCTTTTAAATATCCTTTGAAGATGTTCACAAGAGGAGTTTTGGAAAGCCTTTGAAAAAAATACAAAAAAAAAAGAAATCAACTTAATCATCATCTGAATCATCGTCATCAGCGTCATTGGCATTCAACGTCAACACCGTTATTTAGTCGTTGAACATTAACAATAAAATAAAAAGGATATCGGAGCAAAAAGTATGTGTGAGTGAGTGCATATGTGTGTATGTGAGAGGCATAGTATAATGTTTTGACCATTGATGATGATGCGAGCAGTATTTCATTATGACGATGACCACTTGGTACCACCCTGAACTTATTTTTTGGACTTAAACGACTTGTGTGTTGTTGTTTTTTCTTTTTTTTTGCTTTGCTCAAAATGAGCCAAATAAACGAAAACGATATTAACAAAAACAAAAAATGTACTAGGTATTACTGTTTTCATTTGAGCGTTCACTTAAATGTCTATAAGGATAATATGAACAAAATATACCCATTCCGTTTGATTTCTTCCCTTAGCTGTACCTTTGGCATTGTTAATTTCGTAACTTTTTTTTCATGATGGTTCAAATTTTTTGTCAATTTCTAGACTTTTATAGTTAAACTTGTTTCTTTTTTTCGCTTTTAACAAAAACTCTTTGCTATTTGGTATTTTTTTTTTTTGGATTTGAGTTTGGCTGCACTCCTCCCAGGACCCAGCAGCTGTAATGAACAATGGTCAATTGCTTTGGCTTCTGCTGGTCTAACAGGAGGCCTTTGCTTGTTAAAAAGGTAAAAAACGGGTAAACTTTAGGCAGTTTGGGGATTTTTATGATGAGAATTCAGTTACTATTTTTTTTTGTTTTAAAAATTTGCTGGTTTCATATAAAGGTAGCCTCAAAATTGGACAAAAAACCAAAAAGACAAGTCCAGCATACAAACACTCATTTGAAATTGAAGTCTATTGTAATAAAAGTCATGTCAAACGCGTGTTGAGTGATGGGCGAAAAAACGAAATATTTGACAAAAATATTGACAAACTGTTTTTTTTTTGGACTGCCAAAAAAAATGTTTTTTGTTCAAAAGCAACAGCACCTAAAGTCATGAAAATAAGGAAATTTATAGAAACCTTTTGTATGAAAAAAAGTTTATTGAAATTTTTTGTTCAAAAAGACAATACTTTTGCTTGAAAGTTCATACCGAGTAAAACTGGTTTTTAAGCCTGAAAGTATGCAGTTTTTAATAAAATACCAAAATAAATGCAGAAAATTTTCTGAAAGCTAAATATTTAGATGTTTCAAATATAGTTTTATATTATAACTCAAAATTCTCTGTAGTGCAACATTTTTTTTATATCAAGAAAAGAAAATAACTCATCTCCCTAAAAATATGCTTCCAATTTTATTATTCGCTTTATCCCTTTACCATCTATTAACAAGCAGCTAGTTTTTTTTTTGCTCTTTATTAACAATAACTTCATATAACAATATTATAACAGCCTAAAAGTATGTAGGTTAAAATTAAATAAAAAATATATTCTGAAAATTGTGTGAAACATATTAGGTATGCAGGGGCCAAATCTCCTTATTCGATAAAGACTTTAATTTCTTTCGAAAAATTTTGTATAGAAAAATATTTGTTTAGAAAATTTTTCTATAAAAAATTTTTCTTTAGAAAATTTTTCTATAGAAAAATATTTCATTAGAAAATTTTTCTATACAAAAATATTTCTTTGGAAAATTTTTCTATTGAAAAATATTTCTTTAGAAAATTTTTCTATAGAAAAATATTTCTTTAGAAAATTTTCCTATAGAAAAACATTTCTTTAGAAAATTTTTCTATAGAAAAATATTTCTTTAGAAAATTTTTCTATAGAAAAATATTTCTTTAGAAAATTTTTCTATAGAAAAATATTTCTTTAGAAAATTTTTCTATAGAAAAATATTTCTTTAGAAAATTTTTCTATAGAAAAATATTTCTTTAGAAAATTTTTCTATAGAAAAATATTTCTTTAGAAAATTTTTCTATAGAAAAATATTTCTTTAGAAAATTTTTCTATAGAAAAATATTTCTTTAGAAAATTTTTCTATAGAAAAATATTTCTATCGAAAATTTTCTATAGAAACATATTTCTATCGAAAGTTTTTCTATAGAAAAATATTTCTGCAGAAAGTTTTTCTATAGAAAAATATTTCTATCGAAAATTTTTCTATAGAAAAATATTTCTATCGAAAAATTTTTTACAGGAAATTATCTCTTTTGATTATTTTTTCCTAGAAAAAATTTCTATCAAAAATTTTTCTCTAGAAAAATATTTCTATTGAAATTTTTTTTCTAGAAAAATATATCTATCGAAAATCTAGAAAAATATTTGTGTCGAAAATTTTTCTTTGGAAAAATATTTCTATCGAAAATTTTTCTCTAAAAAAATATTTCTATCGAAAATTTTTCTCTAGAAAAATATTTCTATCGAAAATTTTTTCTAGAAAATTTTTTTATATAAAAATATTTCTATTGAAAATGATTCTTTAGAAATGTGTTTTATCAAAAATTTGGAATAAATATTACTCCCAAAAGTATGCTTCTAATTTTATAAAACCTCTAACCCCTACCTTATGCTTTACTTTTTTCATTAAAAACTTTTTAATTTTTAAAAAATATTCTTTCAAAATCTTCATTCGTTTCTTTGCCCTTTTATTTACAATTATTTTATCTAACCACATTTATATGAATTTTTTCGCGGTTTTTTCCCAGCATTTCCTTTGTAGTCACCCACAATTCGCGTTTCGTCTTTTTTGTTGCGTTAATGGTTACAAGATATTTTCGCTGGCATTTATTTATATTTTTTCTGGAAATAATTTTTTTTTGATTTTAAATCATAAACTGTAGTATGATTTAAGCAAACATACATTCGCTTTTTGTAAACCATATTAAGTTTTTTTTTTTTTGGAATTCGTTGATTGTAGTTGTCGTATGCATGTAAAATTTTATGGTCTCGGCTTGTAAACGGAAATATACAGCAATTAAAGAAAACCAAATGTATATATTATGTAAAGTTAAATAAATATGTATGAGGTTTCCGAAACTATTTGTAAGTATTTATATGTAAATATAAAATGTTTGAAAATATAACAGGATACTTTTAGGGATCACGGAGTTTTGGTAGAATCAATAAAGTATGTAAATAATCTCTGTCAGTTCCATTTGCATTCAGTTTAAGATCTGAGGCCAAGTCGCCGCATTCGATCGAACGATCGAAATGTAAGATATTTAAAAAATATTTGTGTAGCATACTTTTAGGATAATCTAAGTAATATTTAACATATAAGGTTCACTACAATGCAACTTGTCAAAAGTTCCCTGATAGTAAAATAATCTCATTTAAACTAAATATGTTGACAAACAAACGGATATGTTTAGATATCAAATTTTATAAAACTTTTTGCAAATTAAAATATTTTGATAATCCCTAAGGTATGTTACAAAATATTAGCTTAAAAGTCTGAGTTTTTCATAGATATTGAATGCCGCTATTCGGCCCTTGAGTTTTAGGTTCGAATAATAGAATCTGACCCCAAACAAAATATGATCTAAATATATTTGAGAAATTCGTGTTGCATACTTTTAGGAGATTGCAGAAAGAATTATTGCAGTCATGTAATAAAGGTAAGTTTAACAGTATTTTCTATTTTCGTGTGTTGTTTTATTGAGCAGACATCAGATGGGGTAGCGATTTTCCATTTCATTGCTTCCAAGCAGCTTTAAAGCGATTTTTCTCTACTGTTTCAATATATTCGTACTTTAGGCAAGAAAAAGAAGGATGATTTGACCTCAGCCGGAAAGGGTATTATATAATCGGTGTAAACGTTAATTAATCTTTAACTCACATGATGTGATATCATCCACAATATAACCAGATCATTTTTCAGCAAAATATTATTCTCTACAAAAATTTTTGATAAAAACATTTTTGTAAAGAAAAATTTTTGATGAAAATATTTTGCCGTGCAAAATATTATTCTCTACAAAAATTTTTGATAAAAACATTTTTGTAAAGAAAAATTTTTGATGAAAATATTTTGCCGTAAGAAAAATTTCTATAACAAAATTTGTAGAAAAATTTTTGAAAAAAAAAATTTCCTAATAAGATTTTTTTAAAAACTTTTGAGAAATTTTTTCTATGGAAAAATTTTTTATATAAAATTTTGAATATAAAATTTTTCAACAAAAATATTTTTCCATAGAAAAATTTTCGAAAAAATATTTTTCCATAGAAAAATTTTCGAAAAAATATTTTTCTATAGAAAATTTTTCAATGAAAATATATTTCTATACAAAAATATTCGATAAAAAATATTTTTCTATAGAAAAATGTTTGACAAAAATATTTATACGTAGAAAAATATTCGATAAGAATTTTTTTCTACAGAAAAATTTTCAATAAAACTATTTTTCTAAAGAAATACTTTCGAAAAATATTTTTCTTGAGAAAATATTTTCGAAAAATATTTTTCTTGAGAAAAAATTTTCGATAGAAATATTTTTCTGTAAAAAATTCTATGGAAAAAAAATTTTCTAAAAAAATTTTATGTAGAAAAATTTTCTAAAAAATATTTTTCTGTAGAAAAATTTTCTAAAAAATATTTTTCTGTAGAAAAATTTTCTAAAATATTTTTGATGACAAAAAATTTTTATGGAAAAATTTTTGAAAAAAAAAATATATTTTTCTGCAAAAATTTTCTCAAAAAAAGATTTTCTATAGAAAAATTTTCTCAATAAAAAATTTTCTACCGAAAACTGTGGACTAAAGATTTTTCGATACATTTTAAATTTTTTATTGAAAATTTTTCGATAAAAATATTTTTCTACAGAGAAAATTTGTAATAAAAATATTTCCGATAAAAATTTTATCTTTAGAAAAATTTTTGATTAAAAAATTTTTGATTAAAAAATTTTTTGCTATTAACAAAATTTTCGATAGAGATATATTTCTAAAGAAAAATCTCCCACAAAAATAATTTTCTATAGGAAAGTCTTCGATACAGATATTTTTCTAGAGAAAAAATTTTGTTAAAAATATCTGTAAAAAAAATTTTAAATAAAAAAATTTTCTAAAAAATATTTTTCTGTAGAAAATTTTTCAATACAAAAATACTTTAGAAACATTTTTATAAAAAATTTTCTATAAAAAATTTTTTGTTAAAAAAAATTGGATATCAATTTTTCTACAGGAAATTTTTCGATAAAATATTTTTCTATAGAAAAATTTTTGAAACAATTTTTTTCTGTAAAAAAATTTTTGACAAAATCAATTTTGAATACAAATTTTTTCTACAGAAAATTTTCGATAAAAATATTTTTCTATCGAAAATTATTCTATAAAAATATTTGTCTATAGAAAAATTTTAATAAAAATACATTTTTTTTTTAGTAAAATTTTTGATAAACATATTTTTCTGTAAAAAAATTTGGATAAAAATATTTTTCTATAAAAAATTTCTTTAAAAATATTTTGTAAAAAAAAATTTTCGATAACAATATTTTTCTATAAAAGAATTTTCGGTAAAAATATTTTTCTATAGAAATATTTTTGATACAAATATATTTCTAAAGAAAAATTTTTAATACAAATACATTTTAATACAAAAAAATCTTCAATAAATATATTTTTCTACAGAAAAATTTTTGTTAAAAATATTTTTCCACAGAAAAATTTTCGTTAAAAATATTTTTCCACGGAAAAATTTTCGCTAAAAATATTTTTCCATGGAAAAATTTTCGTTAAAAATATTTTTCTATAGAAAATTTTTTTGCTTCTCTTTAAAAATATTCTATTTGGTTCATAGCCGGCATTAAATATACCTCTCAATGTTTTGATATAGAAGCAGGGAAGATTTGATGAAGTTCCTAAAGGTATACTTTAAAATTTATTACAGATTTCGATTTAAAATTAGTTTCCAGGTACTATATTTTCAAATTATGAATATCGATTGATGACGTTTTTTTATTTGATTGTCCTTCTAAAAAATTTAAGAAAACCTTAAAACTTTTGCAACCCTCAAAATAGGCTACATTTATTTTCTTTAGTTTAATTTTTTTAATAAAAAGAAATTCATTAAAAAATATGTTTTTCTTTATTTAATTATATTTTATGTATACACAATTTTAATTTTTAAAATCCTAATATTTATCCATTTCCTATAATAAAAATCTGTTTTTTCCATAAGATTATTTTCTCAATAATATTAGATATAGCTCTATATACATATACATAACCAAAAACTTATAATTTTATTTATTTTTGAGGCATATAAGCAATTATATATTATTGTTTTCTATATAGTTAGTAAATGTATTAAAAAATATTTCTATGTAGAAATTTGAAAAATTATAAAAAAGGAAAGTCAAGAGACAATGAAAGACAATTCAAGACAACTCTTAAAATTTGTAAATAGACAATATGTGATAAAAGGAAGAAACTGGCAAAATTACATAGGAAATTTACGTACTACACACTCGCATATGTTTTAAATCATACCTAAAAGTATGCAAAGAGGTTTTTGCTACATTTAGTTTTAAGCCTTGAAGTATGCTTATATATGTTTGTATTTATAGGTAAGAGTGTGTTTTAATTTTATTTAAAATTGTTAATGAAATTTTATATATTGGTATTAGTTTTTCCTAGTTTTTGACATGACATTTTATAGATTTTATATAGAAAACACACATAAACACACACACATAAACAATAAACACAATTACTTACACAAAAAACATAAATTTCTATATAACATGTGTATGAATACTTCTTCTTCATCAACATCCTGGTGACATAATCCTATTGAGTTTTTATAAATTTCATTTTTCTCACACTCTAACACATTCACATTTATAATGTCTATGTATTCTTATGTATTTGTCCATGTGTTTGTATATATTTAAAATTTAGTTTTAAATCTTTTAAGAAAACATTTTAAATTTTATATATATTTAATTTTTTTTTTTGTTCGAAAAAGGGAAGGAGTTTTTATTTTATTTAAAATAAATTGTATATTATAGTTTAGGCAAAATTGTAGAATCAAAGTTTAAATATTTTGCTTAAAAATGGTTTGATTCATTTAAAGTCACATAAAAATGCATAAACCTATTGCAGGAAACAACAAGTAGGAGTTTTATGCAATTATTTTTTGTTATAAAATATTTATTATATTATATATAAATTTAAAGAGTTTAGCTTAAAAATGTTATATGTCAAAATCATCAATGTCTTAGTCTATCCTAATAGAAAAAATTTGGATAGAAATTTTCTAAATTTTTTATAGAAAATTTTTCTATAGAAAAATATCGAAAAAGTATCGAAAATTTTTCTAAAGAAAAATATTCCTATCGAAAATTTTTCTAAAGAAAAATATTTCTATCGAAAATTTTTTTAAAGAAAAATATTTCTATCGAAAATTTTTCTAAAGAAAAATAATTCTATCAAAAATTTTTCTACAGAAAAATACTTCTATCGAAAATTTTTCTATAGAAAAATATTTCTATCGAAAATTTTTCTATAGAAAAATATTTCTATCGAAAATTTTTCTATAGAAAAATATTTCTATCGAAAATTTTTCTATAGAAAAATATTTCTATCGAAAATTTTTCTATAGAAAAATATTTCTATCGAAAATTTTTCTATAGAAAAATATTTCTATCGAAAATTTTTCTATAGAAAAATATTCCTATCGAAAATTTTTCTATAGAAAAATATTTCTATCGAAAATTTTTCTATAGAAAAATATTTCTATCGAAAATTTTTCTATAGAAAAATATTCCTATCGAAAATTTTTCTATAGAAAAATATTTCTATCGAAAATTTTTCTATAGAAAAATATTTCTATCGAAAATTTTTCTATAGAAAAATATTTCTATCGAAAATTTTTCTATAGAAAAATATTTCTATCGAAAATTTTTCTATAGAAAAATATTTCTATCGAAAATTTTTCTATAGAAAAATATTTCTATCGAAAATTTTTCTATAGAAAAATATTTCTATCGAAAATTTTTCTATAGAAAAATATTTCTATCGAAAATTTTTCTATAGAAAAATATTTCTATCGAAAATTTTTCTATAGAAAAATATTTCTATCGAAAATTTTTCGATAGAAAAATATTTTTTTCAACAATTTTTTTATAGAAAAATATTTTGATATTTTTCTATATGACATTTTTGTAATAAACTCTTCTAATGTACTTATTTTTTGTTTCATCTAAATTTTAATATTTTATGTACTCTAATATCTAGAGAAATTTATTTATCTTAAAAGCAAAAGGTCTTGGTAGGAGCTTTAATTTTTCTAAATGCAATAAATATTGATTTTTTAGCAAATTGCCTGAACCCTGGTAAAATAATTGTCGAAAAAGAAAACCTAAAAACGAAGAATTTTACTTAAACTTATATAAATCATAAGGTAAAATTGAATACACAAAAATCTTTAAGAAGTTTTTTTTTTAAGTTAAAAATTTTAATACATAAAAGTAGGCAATATAATTTTCCACGAAATGTAATTGTTTTAAAGTTGACATAATTATAGTGAACATTTTGCGATGACAAAATATTTTATTTATTAAATCTTTCAGCAAAATTTCGCACTTGATTTTGAGGAAATTCATAAGAACTCTGATGTATACTTTTAGGGTACTCTAATATATATATATATATATATATATATATATATATATATATATATATATATATATATATATATATATATATATATATATATATATATATATATATATATAACCTTACACAATATAAAAAGGTGATTTGGCTCCTGCTAAAGTCTACTTTAGAGAATATCTTGGGTTATAATGCCTTGGTTCGGTCCCAGTATTGTCTTGTATAACTAATGTTTAAGAACACTTCCTGTCTAAGTCCCTTAAACTTACAAATCCCACGCTTCATTATTGTCATTAATTGTACTTCTTTCAAGAAT
Source organism: Stomorhina lunata (assembly GCA_933228675.1). Taxonomy (NCBI): domain Eukaryota; kingdom Metazoa; phylum Arthropoda; class Insecta; order Diptera; family Rhiniidae; genus Stomorhina; species Stomorhina lunata. The sequence continues at coordinate 98,641,382 of OW121744.1, forward strand.
ACTACAGTTTAATTAGTAAGAAAATTATTATTGTTATAAAATAACAACTAACTTCCTTATACAAAAAAAACTGCCAAGTATTTGCTTATTATATTGTCATAGAGGCACATTTTCATGGAGGTACAAAAAAGCACTTAAAAATATGCTTTACATTGCTCAACAACTAAAAGTATGCAATGAGTTTTTGTTGTATAAAAATACATTTTATATGATCCTACTTAAATCTTGTTAAACTAAGTATTCTTTGTATATATATCTCTTTATTTGTTTGTAACTCTTTTTTCTAACTAATGAAGACAAATTACCTGCGGCTTTGTGTTGTTTTTGTTAATATTTTCGTTTCGTTTCATTTCATTTTATTTTTATTTTCTCTATTATTTAACAAAAGTTGTTTTTAGTATTTATATAATTAAGCAATGAACAACAGAAAATCTTTCTTAAAAAATAAAATATAGAAACAATTGTACAAACGTGCCTCTTCGTTTTACTGAGTGAGTGCCTACAAATGACAAATAGGAAGTGGGCCTTAAAGTATGCTTTAGTTTTATGTACTCATATTGTAGCCGTGTGTTTATGCTTTATTTTATTTATTTTTCGTTCCGCTTTGTCATACTTAACATACTTAAGCTTTTTTATTGTTAGAATCTTGTTCGCTTCTTTATGTTAACAATATAATAAACAGTAAATATTATTTTTATATTATATGTCAAGTTAAGTGGCGAACACTTGTTAGGTTTTTAAACTTCTTTTATAGAAAAGAAAGAAGGTTTTTGTATCTAAGAGAAGAGTAGCCTTCATTAAAATGTTGAGCTCATTTTAACATTATTTTTGTACAAAAGTGGATATATTTGTACTGATAACAAGTTTCTTATGTTACAATATGGTCAAGTGTATATTGTTTTTTATAAATAGCCCAAGGATTTTTATACTTATAAAGAAAAATATACTTTTCTTAGAGATAGGCTGCAGATTTGGTGGATGTAATAGTATAAGTATTGGTAATTATCTTGGTAGTAGTTCTAATTGTAATCGAAGCTTTAAGCTGCAGTCGTAGTCTAGTCATACTTTCAGTAGTTGTATTTCTAATCACAACCCCACTTATAACCATCTTTAAAGTATTGATCAAATGCAGCCATTGTTCAAGCCATATGCCTAAATAGAGTTGAAGTCAAAGCTTATATATATAATTCCTCGACAACATTCCAATTGGAGTAAGGGGTACATCTCTTAGACAATAAGCTGCATCCGATTCTATTTTTAGACTCATTGAAAGGGACCTACGTTTTCACTCCGGCTCCGAACGGCAAATCCATTAGTTAGAAAAGTTTTACATAGCCTAATACTCAATAAACAGCGGCTAGCTGAGGTATGAGGTGAACCGCCGCTTTTTTGAAAATTAATTTTTGCAAGTGGGTCTGTCCGGGAATTGAACTTGGGACCTCTTGTATGATAGGTGGATGACTAACCTGCTATACCACGTCGGTTCATAGCTTTAGTTTAGTTTAATTGAAGCATTTTAATATTATTTACGGAAATTAGGCGACCTAAAAACGAATTACTAACCTCATACGATTACACACGACCAAAGGCCGAAGATTTTATCTCATCGCAATATTAATCCATAGTAAATTGATCAGATCTTCAAGTCAACTCTAAACAACCCTATCGGATTAACACTACTGGCTAAACTGATTAGACAATTTACCTTTATGTAGAACTCGACATTGAAAGTCCGTACATTGCCCGAAAGAAGTTCAGAATTTTCGTTCGCATGTTACGGTTTTCTAAAATTCTCCATAAATAGCTCCTGTTGACACTGTCGAAGGCCTCCATAAAGTTGATAAACGCTAGGTAAATGGGGGTGCGGAATTCATTACATTGCTCCAGTACTATTCCTTACTATGTTGATTAGATCAACACAAGATCTATTCTCTCGAAACCCAAACTAATTTTCGCGGAGTGTTTCAGAAACTGCGTCAGACGTTCAATTCAAAATTATTGGACTTAATATTTTGCTCGGTATTGGAAGAAGTGTTAGTCCCCTGGAGTCACCCTTTTTTAATATTTTGACTAGTATACCTTCATTCAAGGAGGTTGGTAGAGATTCTTTTTCTTCCCATATTTTACGCATAAATGGGTACCACAGTCTCGCAGATCCTTCAACATCACATAAAAGCATCTCCGCTGAGATATTGTCATTGCCTGGGTCCTTGTTGCGCTTAAGGTTTTTAATATGATTATTCAGTTCTTGTATTGTTGGTGGGTTGTCGGAAGTTCCATTGAATAAACAGTCATGGTTGGTTTCATTTTGCACTTCTAATCCAATAAGATTGTTTAATGTTGACTGGAAGTGTTCCGTCCATCGTATTAATTGTTTATCCGGGGTTGAGAGAAGTGAACCGCTAATACTCAGGATGGGACTGTTGGTGTAGGTAGATTTGCCACACAACGCCCTTGATATATTGCATAAGGTCCTCATGTCACCTTCCCTTGCAGCTGACTCAGCTTGGCTCGCTCGTTTATCTACCCACATTCTCTTGTCCCGTCTTGCAGACCTTTTTATTCCGTTGGATAGGTCACGGTATGTTGTACTAAGCACCTCAACATCCAAGTTTGCATTTAAAATTGTATTTTTTAAGGTTTTACGTTGCTCAACCAGGTCCCGTATTGCCAAACTTTCCTGTTATGATCTTTGAAACCCCACGTCTGAGTGACACACCTTGCAATTTCATTCGTTGTTGTTTACAACATCTGGAAGCCGATTCCTTATGGATGTGATAAAGGCATTTCGATGTCGCTCTGATTGCAATTTCCCAACATCATTTTTCGATCAGCTTTTGCCGTTTCAGACCTCAGAGCCGCTACTTTCAACCGAAATTTAGATATAACTAAATGCTGGTCGCTGTTTATATCTGCTCCGCGCCTCGAGCGTACATAAAGTAAAGATGATCGCCACTTAGAGTTGATCAAAATGTGATCAATTTGGTTCTTATTGACGCCGTTCGGCGATATCAATTCAATTCCTCATTAATTTTCAAATGACCTTTGAAGAATTGCCGACATTTTTTAAACACAATTAAGTGATATAGCCGATCTTTAATTGCTAAATTGAAATTGTTTTAAAAAAGGAAGATACGAATTTCTAAGCAACAAGACATGAGCGCTGATTTTTTTTTCGAAATCTTCCGAAAATAAGACCTGGTTTTTAATATTAAAAATTATAGATCTTCAAAGAAACGACGAAGTTTTTGAAGAATAATTTAATAAAGCCGATCCAAAAACTATAACTGCTAAATAGTGGGAGTTTTTGAAATGCGAAGGAGGCATTTCGAAACAACAGAACGTGAAAGACGAATTTCTTTCGAAATTTGACTGACTGCTAAGCAGAGAGTCTTCAAAATGGAAGAGAAGCATTTCCGTTTACATTAAGACTCGCCCTTTCTGAGCCATTAGCAATTAAGAGGAGGTTGTTTTAGATGGGCTTTCTGACTATGGAAGTATCAAAAATACACTAGAATAGAAAAGGGGACAGGAGAAAACTAAAACCTGTATAATTTTTTCTGACTTAGGGCCTGTTCACAAATTACGTAACGCTATTTTCGCAGGTTCTTAAGAGGTATAGAAACAAAATTTAAATCACGTTTTGAATAGTTTCAAAAACAAGCGGACAGGTGTTTGGTACTTTTTTGAAACAATGTCCTATAGGGGGTAAAAAAAGCATTAAATAGCTTTTTGTGTACTTTTTTAACTTACTCTTATCTTTGGAACATAAGAATATAGAAAGGAATTTTGTACTTCATTTAATAGATGTGAAAAAATATTGAACAAGTATTCGGTACTTTTTTGATATCGGGGGTAAAATGGGTAAAAATGGAAGAAAATTATAACTTAACACAGCATTAAGTAATATGAATAGGAATAATATATAAAACTGGGTTTTTTAAAATGTACCGGATTCAATTGGTCTAGAGAAATACGAAATATGTATATGAAACTTTTTTGAAATTAGGGGATAAAAAGGGGATATTTTTGGTAATGTTAGAATTTTTAAACAAATTAATATCTGTCTGTCTTTATGTCCCTTATAGAATAGTAAACTATGGATTTGATGATGTTTAGCAAAATTGTTGCCCATGAGCTGACTAAGGTTCTAAAGTTGGTATGACTAATTTTCGACGGTTGGCGCGACTGAAAATCATTCAAAATTAAATAAATCATAATTTGTGCATTTGATCAGGCTATGATCTTAAGCAAAGTTGTTGCGGATGAATCGACGCAAGTTTCTTTGCTAGTATGACTAATTTTCGACAGGTGGCGCCACTGAAAACTACTCAAAGAAAATAAAATCGTTAACTGTACATTTGATTATGCTATGATCATTAGCAAAGTTGTTACACATGAGCCAACGAAGGTTCCTTAGTTAGCATTATAACTTTCCGACAGATAGCGCCACTAAAAATTACTCAAAAAAAACTGTGTATTTGATCAGGCTATAATCTTTAGCAAAGTTGTCGTGCATGAGTCGACGGAGGTTTCTAAGTTGGTATGACCAGTTTCCAAAATTATTCAAAAATAATTTAAATGTAAACTATGCATTTTATCATGTGTTGATCGGACAAAATTAATGAAATGATTCAAAATTAAGAGAAATGCTTATCAGAAAGCTCCGAGCCAGACTCGGTCATCCGGGTTCTAATTGTTTATACGAATTGGGTTACATTCTTTGGAAATAGGATAGTAGAGAGTTTAAAGTTAGTGAAAAGGAGAGATGAAGCTTTTTATTATTTAACACTATATACCTGGTCTCAGTTATAAAAAATCGAGTGACGGTATAAGATATCCTGTCCCTAAATATTTCTAAATTTGCCGTTTTTTCCGCGAATGTGACAAGCTATTGGTATAATGACGTTTAGAAGACTATAAAATATCTTATAGACTTTGGTTACAGAATAGAATCATTTATGTATATGTGAGAGCATAGACGGTTTGGTTCATTTAGATATTATTCAACTACGACATAGACTAAGACCTAAGGCGAGGTCTAAGTCTATGTCGTAGTCCCTTTCATTATCTTAAGCTGTAGCTATTTTCAAGTATATACCAATTTTAAATATTTCTTCCCTTCTCTCCCTATTAAATGCATCTGCTTTATTAATCTTCCCTTTGAAATTTCTGTTGAATTCATTTGAGCTTAATTTTCTCATCTTATCTTACATTATTCTTAAGAAACCAACGAAAATAAATTGATACTTCTTAAAACTTCTTTAATGAAATCTCTAGAAAAAACGTAAGAAAATCCCAGAATTTTGCATTAAATTAAATGCATTAAACCAGCCAAAACTTAACTTAAAAATAAAATTCAAATGAGCTAAAATTTTATTTTTTTTTCTTTATTTCCTTCGTCTGTTTTCCTTAGCATCACAAAACTAGTAAGAAGGCGATTAAACAGTTTGTATTATACTCGAAAATACAATATTAAGACTAAAAATGCTGTTGCATGTGATGACTGAGACTGAGATGCAGCAAGCTGGCTGGCTAAACACTGACAGTTGTCAGAGCAATATTCCTCAGCGATCATTGTTGTCAGCCATCATCATGAGCATTATTGGCATTATCATCATCATGATTTTGAGGCAACTTATTCTAAAAATTCAAAACGACAAAAAAGCAAAACAAATATAATGAATTAATCCAAAAAACCAAACCCAGCCAAAACTAAATCGATTTTAAATGTAAAACGTATACAAAAAAAAAATAAAAAAAAAAATTAAAATGTATAAAAATAACAAAAAAATAAAAACCACGGAAATTTTTAAGCGAATCTTCCCTAAAGTTTTATTTATTTTCAGTTTTTGTTTTCCACTTTATTTAGATCATTGATGGTTTCGTGATGCAAATCATTTAGCTACAGTCGACATATAGAACCTCCATATGTGAAGAGAGGTACAAATAATGACAAAAATGCAAATTATTGACTTGATTAAATATTTTGAAATAAAGACGTCATTAAAATAATTCAACATAAAGTTAAATAATCAAGAATTCGGATAAATAAATATAAAATAAAAAAAAAAGAAAGGAAACGAATTTGATTTTCTACTTATGTATGTATGTGGCAGAGACGGGTTTAAAAAGGGGACATTTAAAAGAAATATAAAAAGTTAAAGCAAAGACTCTATAATATAAAAATGTTGCACTTCCATACATTGATTTTCCGTAGGGTCGTTTTGAAAAATCCCATAAACAAGAGCCGAATGGTCGTTTTGAAAACTCCCATAAACAAGAGTGTGTACCGCTTTTACTCTAATCCGGAAATAAATAATGTAGATGGATGATATGCTAAATTCCGATCTTTCTGCAATATCCAATTAGGTTCGTTTAAATAGGATCGATTTCAAAGCTCAAAAGACCCAATGTTGTGTGTTAACACACAAACGAGTTAGGGGCCATACTGCTTCATCCGTAATTATTGGTGGTATAAATATTGAGGAATCCGAAACTCTTATTGTTCTAGGCATGAAAATTCAGTGTGATGTCCGTTGGGCTTAACATGTGTTTGCAGAGTCAAAATAAGCATTCAAGTGTCTCGGCTCAACTCAACTGATCTTCTTAGTATCTCTACCGCTTACATCCGCTTGAAAATGGAATACAACTCTCATTTATAGGCCGGTGCTTCAAATGCTATTTTTGAGCTTCTGGATCGTGTACAAAAGAGGGCGTAGGTGCTTATTGGCGGCAGAAGGGTAGCTAACTCTATAGATTTATAGGAGCATCGTCATTATATGGATTGCGTTTCACCGTTCTTTGACGACTATAAATGACATATGCTCAAATGAAATTAGGGCTCTAGTTCCTGATACCCGTACATTTCTTCATAGCACACACGCCCACTTGAGATTTAAAAAAAAACTGGAATATTTTACCCGCCAGTCACACCTTAATATACTGTCAAAATTTCAGAAAAATCGGTCCTCAGGGTCATCCATGTTTGTCATTTTTAATATTTGACTTAAATCTGAGGGGTCACGCCCACTTAATTTAAAAAAAAAAATTTAACCTTAATTTCTGAAAAATCGGTTAGTTCGGTCATCCGTATTTGTCATTTTAAATATTTGACTTATATGGGAGGGGTCAAGCCCATTTAAGATTAAAAAAAAAACCTGACCTATTTTAAACACCGGTTACACCTTAACATACTGTCAAAATTTCTGAAAAATCGGTCACCTCGGTCATCTATATTTGTCATTTTTAATATTTGAGTTATATGGGAGGGGTGACGCCCACTTGAGGTTTCAGAAAAAAAACCTAGTTTATTTTAACCACCGGTAGCACCTGTCAAATTTTTAGAAAAATCGAACTGCTCGGATCATTCATATTAGTCATTTTAAATATTTGACTTATATGGGAGGGGTAAAAATAACTATTTTCAATTCTCTATTTGGACCCCTTCTAGGACTAAGTTTTAAAATGGGATGTATACGATTGAATCTTGTTAGTATAACTTTATCTACATTTCAAAAATCACCAAAATCAATTTACCCAGTTATAGGTATTGTATTTGTAACGGGGAAGGGGCCATCTCCTGCTCCGATCCTTTTGATTTTTTTCTGAAGTACAGCCATTGGTAATGAATTTACTTTTGTTATGTTTGAAGTTTCTAACATTTGTTGTTTATCAAATTCAATGTTATATATTAAATTTTGCACCATTTGATGCACTCTTTACCCTACTTGAGTCCTTTCTGGATCAGGTTTTGAGAAAAAACATATCCTATAACCTTAAGGGATAGTTCTATCTAATTTCATCAAAATCGGTCGAACCGTTTAGGCGTCGTCCTCTTTTAAACAAACAAAGAAATAAACAAACTTACAATCACATTTATAATATCGGGTGTTTTTTATTGAGGTATAGAACTTTAAGTTGGCATCACTTTTTTAACTGGCGGCCATTTTGTCAGCTGTCAAGTGATTAATATTTAGTTCGGTTTGCCATTTCATCATGAACAGGTTGACAAAAGAACAACGCTTGCAAATCGTGCAAATTTATTTCGAAAATAATGGTTCAGTTCGCGAAGTTTACCGCAAGCTCCGTCCATTTTATGGTCGACATAATCGTCCATCAAAACAATTAATTCGGTTAACCATGGATCGTTTTCGCACTACGTTTAATCTATGTGATAATACGCGTCCGTAGCGATGTCGAACAGTGCGCACCGAAGAAAAAATTGCCGCTGTAGAGCAAAGTGTTGAAGAGGACCCGAATGAATCGATTCGCCACCGTGCACAGCAATTGGAGCTTTGTCCATCAACTTTATGGAAGATTTTGCGCAAAGATCTTGGCTTGCGACCTTACAAGATCCATGCAATGCGTCGTGATTTTGGTGTATGGGCCGAAAATGACATTTATCTCGATGCTGATTTTCATCGCAAAATTTTGTTCAGTGATGAGGCTCATTTTTGGTTGAATGGCTACGTCAACAAGCAAAATTGCCGCATTTGGAGTGAAAATAATCCACATGAGACCCTTGAGACGCCATTATATCCACAAAAACTGACTGTTTGGTGTGCTCTATGGGCTGGTGGAGTCATTGGGCCATACTTCTTCCTAAATAATGCTGCAGAGTCAGTTACCATAAATGGAGACCGGTATAGAGCCATGATAACCGACTATTTTGTTCCCCAATTGGATGGCATGAATGTGGATGAGTTGTGGTTCCAACAAGACGACGCTACATGCCACACAGCGCACGTCACAATTAATTTATTGAAGGAAACATTCGATGAGCTTATAATTTCGCGGAATGGACCTGTCAATTGGCCACCAAGATCGTGCGATTTGACACCACTGGATTATTTTCTTTGGGGATATGTGAAGTCGCTCGTCTACGCCAACAAACCAGAAACGTTAGGGGACTTGGAAGCCAACATTCGTGGCGTTATTGCCAACATACGGCCCCATATGCTCGAAAAAGTAGTTGAAAATTGGACCTCTATAATTGGCTTTATTCGAGCCAGCCGCGGCGGCCACATGCCCGAAATCATATTTAAACATTAATGGCATAAAATTATCCTTCCAATAAAGCCAAATTGATGGACATTAAAACGATTTTCTTGTGTTTTATTTCAATTCGAAGTTCTATACCTCTAAAAAAAACACCCATTATATACATGTATAGATTAAACGAGTATAGATTTGTAGAGAATGGGGTTTAAGGATGATTTTAAACAAAAATATAAGTAGGTCCAAAATTCCCTTTACGTACAGCATTGAACGAAATTTGTTTAATTTTAAAGAAAATTTTTGTGTTTTCGAACATATAACAAAAAAGTCAAGCCGATTTTGCAACTTTCTAAAATGCAGTTATATAGTCCCATATATTCTCTTTAGATTTCAAAAATAAAAAGTAGCGTAAATTCATAAACGAAACCAGAAAATTGAATTTTATAAAAAATGTCAAAATTTGTATATACCAAAATTTCAATTGCAAAAAAGGTCAATTGGGTTTCCTTTTTGGAAATTTTTTAAATTGTTTTATATAAAAAATGAAAAAAAACTTTATGACTGCAGAAAAATTGTTCATATAACTTGTACTGTTTTTCAAAAATTTAAAGTTAAGTTTTAGGAAATTATTCTTTTTAAAGTTGGGTGTCAGGCCAATATTTTTATGCATTATATAAATCAGCACAAAACTAGTCTTCAAATAATTTTTTTAACTAAATCTATCTTTATATTAATTTGAGTGTTCTTAATTTAACATATTTACCAAATTAATAAGTCAATAAATATTTTCAAATCCTCAAATCGAAGGTTTACTATAGACCGCAATATTTGCAATGCAAATTTCTTCAAAAGCGAGAAATTTCTAAGAAAAGACAATTATAGACTCAATAATAATACGAATAATTACGAATAATTACAAAAGCCAAAACCAGCCAGAATAAGAAGGAAAAAAATTTTTAATGAAAACATCATTAATTGTAATAAAACATTCGAAAACCACAAAACTTGACAGGAAGATGGTCCAGAGACAAATTATTTCAATTTCTTGAGATAAACAACAAATTTTATGCTAATTCTTATTTGTTGACGAAAACGAAATAAGAAAATAATTTTCAACACAAAACAAACGACTTTTTTCTTCAAGACATTTTTCTAATGATTTACAAAACCAAGGGCCAGACCAAATGACTCAAACTCTTGAAGAAAAGGGTTGTTTAAATAAATATAAAATACTTCTGCCATCAATTGATTTGCATATCAAAATATTGTATTTTAAACGTATTCTCTCGGTCTGTCTGTCTCAAGAAATCAACTTAACTTTTACTTAGTCCAGCTGCTTTTCTTGTATTTATCGAACTTGTTTAGGGAAAAAGGAGATTAATACAATTAAGGCTTTTTAATAGCAAACATTTTTCCCCATTATAATTATGCATTTTAATTAATCTTGTCTTTTAAATTTATTTTCAGCTTCAAAATGAAAATGACAATTTCAGTTCCATGTTTTTGGTTATGGTTCCATAAATGGGGTGTTTTATGGTCACATGTTTGTTGATGACGAACAATGTGTTCGTTCCTTGCCTTCAATGTGAGGGAGTCGAAGGACTTGTCCTAACGAAAGGGTTAATTTTTGTAGTTATGCTAATTTTTCTATACATAATGTAGATTTTAATATAAACGTAATAAGAACTGAAATGAGTATTAAATTTATGCAAATTATTTTATTTTTTGCCATAAACCTTGAAAAATTGAAAATTCCATTTATTTTACTTTTGTATTATTAACAGATACAAAAGCAGGACAGATGTTGTGCAAAAAAAATAAATATTTAATATTAATTTTAATTAGAAAAATTATTTGTTTTAAACCAAAAATTTCTTATTTGTTAAGAAAATTTGACATTCAATGGACTAAGAAATGATTGAATCTATAACTGGAGCTCTGAAATCTATAGAAAATTATTCGCTATAAAAATTTTCTATAGAACAATTTTTACAGTTAAACATTTTTATAATGAAAAATTTTTATTAAAAAATTTTCTATATTAAAAATTTTATAAAGAAAAATTTTTTTCCATAGAAAAATTTTTTATAATGAAAAATTTTCTATAGAAAATTTTATAATGAAAAATTTTCTATAGAAAATTATATAATGAAAAATTTTCTATAGAAAATTTTATAATGAAAAATTTTCTATAGAAAATTTTATAATGAAAAATTTTCTATAGAAAATTTTATAATGAAAAATTTTCTATAGAAAATTTTATAATGAAAAATTTTCTATAGAAAATTTTATAATGAAAAATTTTTTATAGAAAATTTTATAATGAAAAATTTTCTATAGAAAATTTTATAATGAAAAATTTTCTATAGAAAATTTTATAATGAAAAATTTTCTATAGAAAATTTTATAATGAAAAATTTTCTATAGAAAATTTTATAATGAAAAATTTTCTATAGAAAATTTTATAATGAAAAATTTTCTATAGAAAATTTTATAATGAAAAATTTTCTATAGAAAATTTTATAATGAAAAATTTTCTATAGAAAATTTTATAATGAAAAATTTTCTATAGAAAATTTTATAATGAAAAATTTTCTATAGAAAATTTTATAATGAAAAATTTTCTATAGAAAATTTTATAATGAAAAATTTTCTATAGAAAATTTTATAATGAAAAATTTTCTATAGAAAATTTTATAATGAAAAATTTTCTATAGAAAATTTTATAATGAAAAATTTTCTATAGAAAATTTTATAATGAAAAATTTTCTATAGAAAATTTTATAATGAAAAATTTTCTATAGAAAATTTTATAATGAAAAATTTTCTATAGAAAATTTTATAATGAAAAATTTTCTATAGAAAATTTTATAATGAAAAATTTTCTATAGAAAATTTTATAATAATAAAAAAAAAATAATGAAAAATTTTCTATAGAAAATTTTATAATGAAAAATTTTCTATAGAAAATTTTATAATGAAAAATTTTCTATAGAAAATTTTATAATGAAAAATTTTCTATAGAAAATTTTATAATGAAAAATTTTCTATAGAAAATTTTATAATGAAAATTTTTCTATAGAAAATTTTATAATGAAAATTTTTTTCCATAGAAAAATTTTTAAAATAAAAAATTTTATATTGAAAATTTTATAATGAAAAATTTTCTATAGAAAATTTTACAATGAAAAATTTTCTTTAGAAAATTTTATAATGAAAAATTTTCTATAAAAAATTTTATAATGAAAAATTTTCTATAGAAAATTTTATAATGAAAAATTTTCTATTAAAAATTTCTATAGAAAAATTTTTATAATAAAAAAATTTTCTATAGAAAATTTTATAATGAAAAATTTTCTATAGAAAATTTTATAATGAAAAATTTTCTATAGAAAATTTTATAATGAAACATTTTCTATAAAAAATTTTATAATGAAAAATTTTCTATAGAAAATTTTATAATGAAAATTTTTTTCCATAGAAAAATTTTTAAAATGAAAATTTTCTATAGAAAATTTTATAATGAAAAATTTTCTATAGAAAATTTTATAATGAAAAATTTTCTTTAGAAAATTTTATAATGAAAAATTTTCTATAGAAAATTTTATAATGAAAAATTTTCTATAGAAAATTTTATAATGAAAAATTTTCTATGGAAAATTTTATAATGAAAAATTTTCTTTAGAAAATTTTATAATGAAAAATTTTCTATAGAAAATTTTATAATGAAAAATTTTCTATTAAAAATTTCTATAGAAAAATTTTTATAATAAAAAAATTTTCTATAGAAAATTTTATAATGAAAAATTTTCTATAGAAAATTTTATAATGAAAAATTTTCTATAAAAAATTTTATAATGAAAAATTTTCTATAGAAAATTTTATAATGAAAATTTTTTTCCAAAGAAAAATTTTTAAAATGAAAAATTTTATAATGAAAAATTTTCTATAGATAATTTTATAATGAAAAATTTTCTTTAGAAAATTTTGTAATGAAAAATTTTCTATAGAAAATTTTATAATGAAAAATTTTCTATTAAAAATTTCTATAGAAAAATTTTTGTAATAAAAAAATTTTCTAAGAAAAATTTAGATAGAAAATTTTCTATAGAAAAATTTTTATAATAAAAAATTTTCTATACAAAATTTTTTATAATGAAAAATTTTCTATAAGAAAATTTTTACAATGAAAAATTTTCTACAGAAAAATTATTATAATGAAAAATTTTTATAAGGAAACATTTTGTATAGAAAAATTTATATAATAAAAATATTTCCATAGAAAAATGTTTACATATAAAATTTTTCTATATTTGTAACGAAAAATTATCTAAAGGTAAATTTTCTATAGAAAAATTTTTGATGACAAAAAATTTTCTATAGAAAAATTTTTGATGACAAAAAATTTTCTATAGAAAAATTTTTGATGACAAAAAATTTTCTATAGAAAAATTTTTGATGACAAAAAATTTTCTATAGAAAAATTTTTGATGACAAAAAATTTTCTATAGAAAAATTTTTGACCACAAAAAATTTTCTATAGAAAAATTTTTGACCACAAAAAATTTTCTATAGAAAAATTTTTGACCACAAAAAATTTTCTATAGAAAAATTTTTTATCACAAAAAAATTTCTATAGACAAATTTTTTATTACAAAAAATTTTCTATAGAAAATATTTTGATACCAAAATTTTTTTTTTTTTTTTTGCATAGAAAAAATTTTGATACCAAAAATTTGTTTATAGAAAAAATTTTTATACTAAAAATTTTTCTATAGAAAAAATTTTGTTAACAAAGATTTTTCTATAAAAAAAATTTAATATCAAAATTTTTTGTATAGAAAAAATTTTGATACCAAACATTTTTCTATAGAAAAAATTTTGATACCAAAAATTTTTCTACAGAAAAAATTTTGATACCAAAAATTTTTCTATAGAAAAAATTTTGATACCAAAAATGTTTCTATAGAAAAAATTTTGATACCAAAAATTTTTGTACAGAAAAAATTTTGATGCCAAAAATGTTTCTATAGAAAAAATGTTGATACCAAAAATTTTTCTATAGAAAAAATTTTGATGCTAAATTTTTTTTATTGAAAAAAAAAATTTTTCTATAGAAAAAATTTTGAGACCAAAAATTTTTCTATAGAAAAAATTTTGATACCAAAAGTGTTTCTATAGAAAAATTTTTGATACCAAAAATTTTTGTACAGAAAAAATTTTGATGCCAAAAATTTTTCTATAGAAAAAATGTTGATACCAAAAATTTTTCTATAGAAAAAATTTTTCTATAGAAAAAATTTTGATGCTAAATTTTTTTTTATTGAAAAAATTTTGAGACAAAAATTTTTCTATAGAAAAAATTTTGAGACCAAAAATTTTTCTATATAAAAAATTTTGATACCAAAAATTTTTCTATAGAAAAATTTTTATACCAAACATTTTTCTATAGAAAAATTTTTGATACCAAATTTTTCTACAGAAAAAATTTTGATACCAAAAATTTTGCTACAGAAAAAATTTTGATACCAAAATTTTTTCTATAGAAAAAATGTTGATACCAAAAATTTTTCTATAGAAAAAATGTTGATACCAAATATGTTTCTTTCGAAAAAATCTATAAAAATGTGTATTACAAACAGTTTTCTAAAGAATATTTTGTTTAACAAATTTTCGTAAAAAAATTTTATAACAAAAAATTTTATATAGAAGAACTTTCATAACAAAAAATTTATATAGAAAAATTTTAATAAGAAACAATTTTCTATAGGAAAATTTGTCTAACAAAAAATTTTCTATAGAAAAATTTGTCTAACAAAAAATCTTCTTTAGAAAAATTTTATAATTAAAAATTTTCTATAGAAAAATTTTATAAAACAAAAATTTTTTTATAGAACAGTTTTTGTAACAAAAAATTTTCTATATCAAAATTTAAAAAATAATCTGTAAAAAAATTGGTAATAAATGGGCAAATACCATGGGCTAATGCTGTCCGAAACAGTCTTTAGAAAATTTTTTAAGCGCCTTGATTTATGCTATACAATTAAAAATTTAAATAGTTTCTTCATTCACTCATTAAAAGAATTCCGCTAACAAAATGTTTATATTTGTTGTTTAACTTAATTAAATATGACATTTTTCATCACAAAATTATTATTAGAGTGCCCAAAGTAAGCCAACTACAATGAACATAGTGGCAAATTTTACAGCAAAAATGAGTAACCAAAAGTTAATTGCATATTTTCAGGCGAATAAATTTACTACCAACTTGTATTTATATGACAAAACATTGCAAGTTGCTGAAAAATGTTGTTAGTGTTGTATTCGCATATTTTATAAGGCAAAATTTTGTAAATGTGTAAGAGTGTGAACTGTTAAATTAACCTCAAACCTTTATATTAAAACATTAGCATACCTTAGGGTGATTACAGGAAAGGGAAGTTGTCATCAACAAAAAAATTAAAATAAAGTAAAAATAATGAAAATGTTAGAGAACATAAAGTATTTAGTAACCGGAGATATGATAGAGTCATTGTGCAAGTGTACAAAGGTAGAAATTAAACAAAAGGACATCCTAGAAATTATACGTAATAGCTAAATACAGTGAAATGCCAAGACAACTTGTAAATGTGGTTGCAACAATAAGAGCCTTTGCAGCAGCATCATCATCGTCGTCATTATGCCACGGTGTGTACTTAATTGAACGAATTTCATTTTAGAAAATTAACAACAATTAGAAACAACTACAACAACTATGTGGCACAACAAAATACCTTCTAACATACAACCTGCTTGCTATCCTTTCTGAACTTTAGGACAAAGATACACAGAGTTTGGGCATACAAAATGGTTAAAGTACTTATTTTAAAATAGCTTCACTATTACTCTACCTCAAGTTTGTAATGTTGGCCAACTTCCGCTATTTTGTTGTTATAAATACGGAAAAGGCATATTTGCCACGCGAAGATGATGACTGCCTCCAACTACTTTATTTGGGCTTCATTATATTACACAGTTTTTTGGAGGTTTCCTCAATTTTACTCTAAAAGTTTTGGTTGTATGTAAATGCATCTTTAGGTTTACATTTAGGAAAATTAGTTCGTGTCTTCTTCGCTGTCTTGTTGCTTAAACATCCTCAACATTATGAGGTCATAGTGCAATTAACAGCTACATCCTGTCATATCTATATATATATAAAATCTCCATATTTTGGCTTCCTTTCTTCTCCCAAAGCCTCAGTAGTCGTAGAAATTCTTGTTGCTGTTGCAAATTAAAGGTGGAAATTTAATAAAATCCTCTTTAGTGTTTTAGCATATTTGTCGTGGTAAAAAAAAGGTCCTTTTAAGTAATTAAGAGGATATACTTTTCTTTTTTGGTTTTATTCTATTTCTTCATTTTGTAAAATATCTTAATTTTAAGGTTTTTCCTCTTTTACCTTTTTAATTGGGTTACCTTTAAGTAGGTTTTGCTCTTTTTTCTTATTGAGGTTACCTAAAAGTATGCTGCAAAATTTTGAAGTTATTTTATTTAGCTGTAAAAAAATGCATAAACATGTTTAACCTGTTTAGTAATTTTCCATGGCTACCCATTACTGGAAAAAATAACGTGCTAAGAATATGTTTGCGTTAATGAAGTGGTTGCTGGAAAAAAGTGAAAAGAAAAAGTAAAACAAAATGTAGGGTATACTTTAAGGTGTTTATCATAAGTTTTGAAATATAAAATTGAGGGTTATTACTAAGTTGCTAGAGAAGAGATAATATTATGCAATAAAACTAACATGAGTTATTAACAGCAAAAAAATATTTAATAATAAATAGAAAATGAAGCCTACTTTTAGGTTGCATTTTTTTTTTTTTTTTTTGTTCAAAATATTTATAATCATAGGAAACCTAAATGAAAATTTTAATATATTTAGTTGCAGTTCATAATAAGAAGACTGATCTAAATTATTATTATAATACGACATATACTAAATTGTGAGTTTTTGTAAAAGCTTTGACTACACAAATTGTATGAAATCTTTGTAAATGTTGACCTAGACTACTACTCAAATGGTTCATGCTCTAGTTTCTCACCAAAATATCGGAAGGTATCTCACACTTAAATTCTTTAATATGGACTTTTAGTACATCAACCATTGCACAGTGGTTTACGGAGCCTTTTCTTGAAAATAATTGTGGAACATTTGAATGCCAAGGAGTTGGTCAGCTCAGGTATTCGGCTTTTTCAAAAAATCGCCAAAAATTCTATTCATGGATAGATTGAAGAAAATGTTGAAAAATATCGCATTTGTTGGAGTTTTTCCCTAGAATATTTCTAATTTTTTTATCTTATTAAAAAATATTTTCTTAAGATATATAAAAAGATTTTTAGAATTTTTAAGAGTTTGTAAAAGAAAACATAAAAAAATACATTTCTGGTCAAAAGGACTTTTGGTCCTCGTACATGCCCTCTCCAAAAAAGAAACATTTGTAAGAAAATATTTAATTTAAACAAGTAAGAAAGCCAGACCATACGATACCCTTCACCACTGAGGTCAAAGGTGTTATTTTTCCTGTATAAAGACAAATATTGGCTAAATTTTGCCATCATACAAACATTTTCTCAAAACGTGTATATTTAACCTGTTTCCGTCATTTGGACTTATATGAGAGCTAGGGTCAAATGTAGACCGATTATCTCGAAATTTTGCAAATTGATAACAGTTGTTACAAAAATTATGTATGCGAAAAATAAACTTAAAATTTTCAATATTTTTAGATTTACGAGCGTTTTAGTGATTTTTTTGTCTCATTTAGTGCGTTTTTAAAGAAGAGTTTGTATGGGAGCTATGGTCAAATGTGGACCGATTTCAACAAAATTTGGTAAAGTAATATAAGTTTACATAAGCAGTATTTGTTTTAAATTTCATGAAAAAATTTTGATATTTGTGGCCAATATGTCAATTCCGGGAAGTGGGACCTATGGGCGGTACCATAAATAATGGACCGATTTTGACCAATTTCAATAGCCATGGTCCCATTATCAAAAAAATTATCTGTACCAAATTTCGTCAAATTATCTTTAGAATTGCGACCTGTAGTTTGATTACAAGGTTTACATGGGGGTCCAGCCAGTCAGCCAGCCGGCCAGCCAGACGGACGGACGGACGGACGGACATCGCTAAATCGACTCAGAAAGTGATTCTAAGCCTATTGGTATACTAATATGCGTTACATACATCAGCACAAACTTATAATACCCTTTCCACCTATGGTGGTGAAGGGTATAATTAAAATTTCTCAAAAGGAAAAGCAGAAATTAAAAAAAAATATATAATATTAATTTTTCGTGACATATCTGCTATTGATTGAAAATGTTTGTTCCAAAACTCGTTGTAAACAGTGTTGCCATTTTTGTAAAAAAGACTAGTTTTTTAAATACGTTTTCCCGGGTTGGGAATTGGGAATTTTTCATTGAAAATTGAAAGTGTTTTTTAGTCTTTTGCTTTAAGATCATCATAATTTACTTGCTATAAAAGTGTAAAAAAACAAGTAAGAAAGTGCTATAGTCAGTCAAGCCCGACCATACGATACCCTTCACTTCTAAGGTCAAAGGTGTTGTTATTCCTGTATAAACCCAAATATTTGCTTAATTTTGTCATCATACAAACATTATCTCAAAACATATACATTTAAGCTGTTTCCGTCATTTGGACTTATATGAGAGCTGGGGACAAAAATTATGTATACTCAAAATTCTCATAATCTTCAGATTTACGAGCGTTTTAATGATGTTTGTCTCATTTAGTGTGTTTTAACGGAAAATTTTGCATGGGAGCTATGGTTAAATGTGGACCAATTTCAACGGTACAGTGATTTTGGTTAACATAAGCATAATGTGTTTTAAATTTCATGAAAAACTATTGATATTTGTGGCTAAAATATCAATTCTGGGAAATGGGTCCTATGGGAAGTACCATAAATAATGAAATAATGAACTATGGTCCCACTGTCCAAAAAATGATCTGTGCCAAATTGCATCAAATTGTCTTTAGAATTGCGACATGTACTTTGATTACACGGTTTATATGGGGGTCCAGCCAGCCGTCAAGCCAGATGGACGTACGGACTGACATCGCTAAATCGACTCAGAAAGTGATTTTTAGCTTATCATACATCAGCACAAACTTATAATACCCTGGTAGTGAAGGGTATAATAACAATTTCCGTCTGTCTTTTATTCTCCGCACTTCGTTATATTTCACAAAAAGCCACGAAACGAAAAAGGTCGTTGAGCTTTATAGGCACTTCAACTGGAAACTTTGTTACCTTGACAATAATATCTGTGCCTCGGCGGAAATGATATCCAATGTTATTAAGATGGGAATGAAAAATATTTCAGACGTGCAAACATGCAGTCAGATCCCGAGAGGTTGTTTTCAGAAACTGGCGTAATAACTAAAATCCAGTTACTGATTTGCAACGCAAACAGGTAAGACGCTCAAGTGTCAAAGAATTAAGATGTCAAAAGGCTCTGTACTAGCAATGTCTTCGTACTAAAATGTTTGCTGCTCCTTAGGGCAGGTCGTTCGTTAAACGAGTTAAGAAATATTTCTAATTCTTAAATTTCTTCTCTTAGCTTAATTCAAGTATTGCAAGTAATTCTCGCTTGCCGGAAAGTACTCAACCTCTGCCCGAGCTCGAAAGAGTATCTCTAACTATGCCAAAGATATTATTTCGCGCTCGTGCTGTAAAACGGGTTTTAGCGGATCTCAACATAAACAAGTCTCAAGGGCCGGATGGTATTCTAGCGCTGATCTTGCAGTAAAGCTGTTCGACGCTTACGCGTCCATTAGCTAACCTCTTTAGCACATTGTACCATGCCGGTAAATTTCCTCGGTGCTCTAAGGTTGCTAATGTTACGACAATCCCCAAAAATGATGATACAACCCTGGAAATTATCGTCCAATAGCAATTCGTTCAAAACTCTCCAAAGTTTGGAGAGTATGGGGAACCACCACCCTCTTAAATATCTAGAATCTAACAACCTACTAAGTGACCACCACCATGGATTTCTTAGGGGACGCTCTACGAGAGACCTGCTAGCCTTGCTATCGGAAAAATGGTGTCAGTCAATACATCGTTTTGGCGAAAGTAAAGTTGTGCCTCTTGATATTTCCAAGGCGTTTGATAGAGTGTGGCACGGAGCACTTCTATCAAAAGTTAATGCTTTTGGTGTAGGTAATAACTTTTCTCGATTTATATCGAGCTTCCCCAGAGATGGCACTATACGAGGCTTTATAGATGGGATCTCATCAAACGAGTTCAAGATTAATTCAGCGGTACCGCAAGGCTCTGTTCTTTCCTTACACTATTTCTTATTTTTATAAATGACCTTCTACGTCCCATTTTCTCTTTTGCAGATGATAGTAACATTTGCCATTCTTATTCATTCAATCATAGACCAAGTCTTTAAGAGAAAGCCGATATGGCATAAAACATGAATAAATCACTAAACCGCGTTTAAGAAACAGTTTCAGAATGGGGTCAAGCGAATAGAGTTGATTTTAATGCGCGGAAAACTCAATGTTGTATGCTTATGCATAAAAACACGGGAAATCATGTTACGTCATCTGCATTAGTAGGCAGATGACGCATTGAGGAATCAGATGCTCTTGACGTTCTGGACATGAGAAATTAATGTGATGTCCGTTGGATAAATCACATCTTTCAAGTGTCGAAAGAAGAAGTGCCTCGGTTTTCTAAAACGGTACTATTACACACTGTGAACCGCCGTAGTATAGCAGGTTAGTCATCTGCCTAGCATACCAGAGGTCCCAAGTTCAATCCCCGACCAGACCAACTTGAAAAAAAAATGAGTTTTCAAAAAAAAGCGGCAGTTCACCTCATAACTCAGCTAGCCACTGGTTATTGAGTATTAGGCTATGTAAAACTTTTCTAACAAATGCATTTGCCGTTCGGAGCCGGCGTTGAAACGTAGGTCCCTTTCAATGAGTCTAAAAATAAAATCGGATGCAGCTCATTGTCTGAGAGAAGTTCCCCTTGTTCCAATTGGAATGTTGTCGGGAAATTATATATATATACTATTACACACTCTTTACAGCACCTATGTCCGACCGAAAATGGAATACAACTCTCATGTATGTTACGGTGCTTCAAAGTCTGCTTTAGAGCTTCTCGACCGAGTGCAGGAAAGGGCGAAAATGCTCATCGGTGTCAGAAGGGTATCCAACTCTATTGATTCACTAGAGCACCGTCGCAATGTGGGCTGTGTCATACTGTTCTTTCGCTACTACTTTGGAGTGTGCTCTCACGGAATCATTGGCCAGTAGACAGAACAACACACTACAGAGAGAAATTCCCTCTTCGTATGTGGAATTTGCTTCCCGCAGAAGTTTTCCTAGTCAGTTGCAATATAGGAAAGTTCAAATTTAATGTCCACAAAGACTACTCCACCTATCCCCCCTCCCATAATCTAGTTCCTAGTTCCAACATAATGCATTGCATAGTGTTGGGTGCTGGTCCCAACGAAAAAAAAAAACACATTTGCGGCTATCGCATTTGACTCCTAAACATTCTAGGTTTTTGAGATATCAGCAATAGGAAAATATACCTGTAAAACTGAATAACCTTAGGATAGGGCACACAACAATAAAGAGCATACAAATTTGTTTACGACTTGAAACTTGATGAAGTGGGAACGCATTACCGAGTCATTTAAATTCTCTTTGCTGCTACCTTTAGAAAAGCAAGTTTGCATTCGTGTTAGAGCCCTTCACTGATCTACAGCAGTGATGCTCTTCTTCTGTCTTCTGTTATCCTTGACTCCCAGTGGAGCATAGGGCCTCAACCATCTTTTTATATCGAACTCTATTGCGAGATGTTAGGCATACATCATTCCATGAATAGTTTGCTGCTTGTTACTCCGCTTCAATTGACCCTCTCCACGTTCTAGCAGGTGCACCAAAACGACGGCCGCTTCCTTGTGGATTCCAACGAAGCGCTTGTCGAGCAATATTGGTATTTGGCCTTCGAAGTGTGTGGCCTAACCACCGCCATTTCCGCTGACATACCTCTATAGAAAAAATGATTTGGTTTGTAGCGTTTAGTAGATCTTCATTTCTAATTCGATTTGGCCACCATATATTAAGGATTTGCCGAAAGCATTTGTTTGCAAAGGTTTGTAGGCGCTTATCGATGGCATTTGTGCGTTTCCAAGTTTCGTAGCCGTAATACAATATGGACTTGACATTCGAGTTATATATTCGTAACTGAGCAGTGATGCTCAGTACAATGAAATAACGGGCATCGCTGATCTAGTTATTCTGTTACTTAGAATCCGATGTCAAGGAAATGTGTTATTCTACTTTTTGTAAGTTTTGATAAATGTAATCCCGTATATTTAATCAGTTAAAGAAGAAGTGGATAGGTTGAACTTTTTTGTCTGGCTATTTCTCCAAAGGTTCTCCAGCTGACTGTATAATCAAGATACAAACACTTTCATTAAATTGTAATAAGTTAAAAAAAAATTTTGACAATTGACCACAAATTTCGGAATGAATAAAAATTTTAAATATTCTCCTTTTATTTTATTTCTAATATTTTTTTAATATTATTTTTGCGACCAAAAACTATTTATGAAAAAAATATAAGCAAAAGGTTAAAAATCTCAATACTAACACAAAATACATACACTTGCACATATACAATCAAACATTTATATAGTATATGTATATTATATGCAAATGTATATGTATGCGAATAAATATTTCTATTTATTTAAACTTTTTTTTGCGAATTCTCTCAGAAAACCCACCCTCTCGTATAAAAAATACACCAAAATATCAGCAAAAAATATTATACATACTATAACTGAATAGTATGTATATGCGTTTTAGTACCAACATCATCGGAATATGCCAAAAATAAAAAAATAATAAAAATTTTTGGTGGAAAAAAAGCTCCGCCCTACTAGAAGAGTACTACTGTTGGGCTACGAGGAGTATGCGGTCCACGAGAACATCATGTATTGAGCCTCACCAGAAAATAACAAATACAAAAAAACAAAACACAATAACGTCAATTTTTTTTAAAACAATGTTTTTATTTTAATCAGCAAGTACCAAATTTTGTTGTTGCAACATTTTGTTGCTTTTTTATAGTTTAACACATTTTTCATGAATTTTTCCTTAACAAGGAACAATTGGGTTTTTTTTTTGTGTGCTCTTAGCAGCGGGTGTTGAGGGGGTTTGGAGGTCTTTTTAAAAGCAAGAATTATTTATCAAATAATAAAAAAAGTGGATTCAATACAGGAGTTATGTGTTGGGAACAGGAGTAAAGAATAGTTAAAGGTATTTTAATTGTTGTGAAACAATAAGTGATAAATAATAAAATTTTTTTAATATTGAAGGATTTAGTTTTAAAAAGACTTTTTAATGGTTTTATTGTTATTTAGCCTAAGAGTAGGCAATGCTTTTAAGTGTACAAGTTGTTTTAAAAATTCTAAGATTTTGTTGTTTGTCTTAAATTTTTGTTGAAAATTTTCCAAACGGCCTTATTCGTTTTTCTTAAAATCTAATTCTAAACCCCGCAATTTGATTCCAATCAAAATCTAAAAGATTTTATAAATTTTATAAAAAACATGCTATCGTATGGTCTTGGAAGATAAAATTTTATAAATATTGAACCATTACCTTTTAAAGAGACTTTTGTTATTTAGCCTAAAAGTAGGCAACGTTTTTGTTAATACGAATTTCTTTAGATACATCGTGAAATAACAAGATTTTGCTTACATTTCGTAAAGAAAACTTACAAACGGAGACAGTATATTTCCATGAAATCTTATCTTAAATCAGAAAACGATTTAAGTCCAAGTTTTAGAGATTTTATCATCAGAGGGTCTTGGAGGATGCATTTTCTAGACGAATATCAAACTAGAATAATGATCTTTAATTGCAGCTTTTAAAATGTCTTTTGATATTCACATCAGACGAGTATCCAAAATAATTTTGCTAGCAACATAGAATCTGGTTTTAGCACCTAAGACTTTCCGATTTATTTCTATATAACATGGAGCTATAAACTCGCCCTACACCGATTTGTTGAGAAATCTAAAAGTTTTCTTAAATTCTTAAAGATATCTCTATGATAAATTATAGACTAAGGATGTCTATATTAATTAATGAAAGTTTAACGAAAGTTTATTTTTTCAACAATTTGCTTCTACTTTATATTTGGGTCCAAATGGGTTAATTCGTAGAGTTTAGTTCTATAGAAGATACCCCAAATAATTCAACAGCTGGAAAAAAAAAGACAAATACTACTGCTTATACAATTTGTCGTGTGCTCTATACGCCAAAAATGAATTTTGAGTTAATTGATATTGAAGTTTTAACTTAATTTTTCTAAAAAACTACGATAGAATTTTGAAATTTTTACAATATATATTTGGCGTATAGAGCAAAATAGTACAAAAAAAAGTTTTGAAGGAAGTGAAACAAAACAGACACTATTTATCTCAGAAACTAGACGAGATAGCCGAAAACGGACTGCAGATTTGAAAAATTTAGGGTCGAAAACCTTAAGTGGCATCATTAACTCAAAATGTGTGAAATGGCGGATAGAGCACATAAACTCCCGCACGATGAATTGTATATACGAAATGGGTTACTTTCATTGAAAAGGGATAGTAGAGGGCAGAAATTAGAAATAGAGCTTTTGTATTTTTCAAAATTGCGCAACTTGTTGTTATTTAGACCCATTTTTCAATGCTTTTTATTCTGCAGCAAAATATTATTTATTTTACATCGACGGCGTGTTATTGCTGTAGGCTTAGCATTTATGGAGGATAATTTGGTAATCAATAATCTTAATAAAAATTAATAATTACAGAAACTGATATTGACGTGACGGGGGCTCGAACTCAGGATGCTGGAAAAAAGTCGAAGTCGGAGTTACGATAGCTTTGTAAAATTTTTAGCACATAAATCTCTTGGCCTACTATTTTCAAAAATGAATTAACATTTTTAGAAATCCTTTTAATTTTCCGATAAATCATGATAGTTTTTTTTTTATAAAATATAACAAATTTCTAATTATTTAGGGTTGCCACATACATTTTTAGGGTATAACATTATTTTCATCATTTTAGTATTTTTATTGTTTAAAGTATTGAAAATACTCATAACCATTGGTACACAAATAACATTGGTATTCATTACCGCAGTGGTATAGCAGGTTAGTCATCCGCCTAGCATACAAGAGGTCCCAAGTTCGATTCCCAGTCAAGACCAACTTGAAAAAAGAAATTTTCAAAAAAACGTTCGGAGCCGGAGTTAAAACGTAGGTCCCTTTCAATGAGTATAAAAATAGAATCGGATGCAGCTCATTGTCTGAGAAAGGTACCCCTTGTTCCAATTGGAATGTTGTCGGGGAATTATATATATCTTATATTCTTAAACGAGCAATAATTGTATGTATGTATTTATATATATATATATATATATTTATATATATATATATATATTTATATATATATATATATATATATATATATATATATATATATATATATATATATATATATATATATATATATATATATATATATTTGAGATTTTGATAAAAAAAAGATACCCACTCTTTTTTGATGTATAGGTCGAAGAAGAAGGGACTTTTGGAACCTTTGCCTCTAAGAGGGTAAAAACGGAAAACGCTATATCTCCTTAAGTAATATGTATAGAAACAAAATTTAAATTACGTTTTAAACAGCTATGAAAATAAACGGACAGGTGTTTGGTACTTTTTTGAAACGATGTCCGATAAGGGGTAAAAAAGGGTGAAAATAGTTTTTTTGGTACCTTTTTAACCCACTCTTATATTTTAAACTAAGGAATATAGAAAGAATCTTTGTACTGCAATCAATAGGTGCTTTCTTGATTTTGGGGCCAAAATGGGTAAAAAGGGATAAAATGATAACTTAACATCTCAAAAAGTAATATGAATAGAAACATTATGTTAACTGCGTTTTAATAAAATGTACCGAATTCTATTGGTACCACAGAAGTATCAAATATGCATATGGAACTTTTTTGAAATTAGGGGATAAAAAGGGGAAAAAATTAGTAATGTTATATCTTTTAAACAAATGAATATTTGTCTGTATGTATGTTCTTTATAGAATTGTAAACTGTGCATTTGATCATGTTATGCTCTTTAGCGAAGATGTTGTGGATAAGCCGGCGAAGGTTTTAAAGTTGATAAGACTAATTTCCGATAGATGGCGTCACTGAAAATTACTAAACATTAATTAAATCGTAAACTGTACATTTGATCATGCTACAATCTTTAGCAAAGTTGTTGCGCATGAGCCGACGAAGGTTTCTTAGTTGGTATGAAGAAATTTCGACAGGTGGCGCTACTGAAATTTACTCAAAGTCAATTTAATCGTAAGCTGTACATTTAATCATGCTATAATCTTCAGCAAAGTTGTTGCGGATAAGCCGACGAAGGTTTATAAATTGGAGTGAGCAACGTCCGACAGGTGGCGCCACAGAAAATTCTTCAAAGTGTATTAAATCGTAAACTGTACATTTGATCATGTTATAATCATAAGCAAAGTTGTTACGCATAAGCAAACGAAGGTTTCTTAGTTGGTATGAACAACTTCAGGTGGCGCCACTGAAAACTACTTAAAATGAAATAAATCATAAACTGTGCATTTGATCAGACTATAATCTTTAGCAAAGTTGTTGCGCATGAGTCGACGGAGGTTTCTGTTGGTATGACCAATTTCCAAAATTATTAAAATGAGTTAAACTGTAAACTATGCAAACTATGTGTTGGTCGGACAAAATAAATAAAATAATTCAAAATTAACTTTATAAAATAAAATATATAAAAACTTTCAAATTTGCCTCAAAATGCTTATCATAAAGCTCCGAGCAAGGCTCGGTCAACCAGGTACTATATATTTTAAACATATAATTTAAACATGCTATATAATTTTAGCCAATCGGGAAATAAAAGTAATAGATATTGTGAAAGCAATGGGTATCTTACATGGCTCTGTGTTGTGAATGAATGATGTTCAGCGATGACACATAGCAGTCCAAACACTGGGTTTCTAGGGGTAATTCTATGTCAAAGAAGGCAAAGGTGTCTTTATCAGACAATATTAAGGATGACCGTTTCTGGAAATGCACAGGATATAACCCACATAAACTTCTATAAAAGAGAAATAATAACTATAAGAATATAAATCTAACCTATTGCATCCATACTCTGTGGAGTTGAGGAAAAACGACAACATTTAGTAAATAAAAGCGGCCAGAAAGAGAAAAGGTGCAAAAGTGATAAAGATTGGAGAAATATAGGATCAAATATATAGATCTTAAAGAAGACTATATTGAAATATACACTGAATACTGTTTTAACACGGTAGATACGATACGTGTAAAAAATATACTTAGTATATACAGTGGTGGTCACGTATTTAGCACAAATGGTACCTGTTATCTCTTATAGAATTCAATATTTTTCTCTACTTTTTTTTGTAATGTATTACACGTGATGCAAAGATGAAGTCGTATTCCTTTTATATACATATTTTTTAAAAATTATATTTATTTTTGTAATTATTAAAAACTAACCCATAAAAAATACTGGACATATTTTTAGCACAAATTAAAAACAATATTTATTAAAAATCAAAAACAAGTTATTAATTAAAATTTCTTGAAAAAAAACCTAATATTTTGTAGGATATCCCTTATTTTGTATAACTACCGCATATCTTTAAGGCACACTCTTCACAAGAGCCAGGTATCGCTCATTTTGGATAGTGTGCCATATTTTTTGGATTTCCGTTCATAAATCATTTAAGTTGTTAGGTTTTACGCTTGTTATATGCTTCTCTATATCATTCCAAAGATTCTCAATAGGATTGAGATCCGTAGATTGACTCTCCTCCAAGCAACACTTCACAGTACGTAAAGTGTGTTTAGGGTCATTGTCATGCATGAAGCGCCAGCAAGGTGGCATCTTTGCCTCTGCTTATGGTATAATGATATCGGAATAGAATATTTTTAAAAACGTGTTGATCCATATGTGTGTCAATTTTGTGTATTGGGCCAACTCCATGCCCTGAGAATTCAAGCCACACCATCACATTTCCTCCACCATGTTTTACAGTCTTTGACGTATACTTTGGGTTGTGCTGTATGTTCGGAAGATACCATACATATCTCTTTCCATCAGATCCAAATCTGCAAAACTTTGATTCGTCGCTCCAAAGTATGTTTTTCCAAAAATCGAATGGCTTTTCCAAATGCTATCGGGCTAAAGAAATTCGTGACTTCAAATTCTTTTTTGACACATGTGGCTTGTGTTGCACAATACAGCCACGCGATTTTTTTTCATTAAGACGTCTTTGTATCGTTCCGTCGGAGACATCAATACCGTATTTTGATGACACTTCACTATTTATTTCACTGGAGCTCTAAAAAGTTTCGGCCACTGACATTCTATGTATTAAAGAATCCTCTTTTGTTATCGTTTTTCTTGGTCTAGGTGCTTTTATATGGCTCAAAGCATTATTTCTTTAGCAATTTAAAATACTTGCTATTTCACTTACAGGACATCCTCTCGAATTTATTTCACAAACCACCTGTCGTTGCGTATTTGTGCACCATTTATTTTTGGCCATGTCTAATAAATATTTTATTTCTGAAAAACCTTCAGCTGTAAAGAATGTGATGAAAAACTTACCAAAAATTAATAAAAATTCAAAAAAATAACATAAATGTAAAATGTTTAATATTTGTGCTAAATTTGTGTCCAGGTCCAATTACGTATAACCAAGAAATAAATTATATATGAAGCAATTGAAGAAAGGGAACGGGACTTGTTGATCACACCATAAGCTACACATTGTGGCAAAAAAAAGAAAATTATTACTCCAAAAGAAAAATATACGGTTTTGAAAAAAACGCATAACTAGTGTGCTAAATTTGTGACCACCACTGTATGTGCGTATATTTAAACAAAGGTTTTAGTATGCGATGATCTAAAATATTACTACAGAACAAAAATGTTACTCTGTCGTTTGCCTTAGAGGCTAAGTAGTAAATTGTCAACCTCCTAAAAGCATGCAACTGTTTTTAATATATGCAATTAATGTCTGATTAGTTTCCGCACACCCATTTACCTAGCGTTTATCGACTTTATGAAGGCCTTCGACAGTGTCAACAGGAGCTATCTATGGAGAATTTTAGAAAACCGTAACATGCCAACGAAAATTCTGAACTTAATTCGGGCAATGTACGTGGACTTTAAATGACGGGTTTTACATAAAGGTAAATTGTCTAATCCGTTCGAAGTTACTACTGGAGTAAGACAAGGATGTATCTTATCATCCATACTTTTTATCCTTGTTATCGACAATATAAAGCGCAAGGCACTGAATGGTAGACGTGGTATCCAATGGACACCTTTTAAACAACTTGAGGACTTAGAATACGCCGATGACGCATGCCTTCTAAGCCAAAGCCTAGGTCACCTTCAAGAAAACACTAGCGCTATAACTGTTGAATCTCGGGCAGCTGGGCTGGAAATCAATATCTCCAAGGCAAAGATTATGCCTGGAGGCTATGGCGCAAACCCGTCGCCACACATCAATGTGGATAACGAGGTTATTGGATGTGTAGGTACCTTTAATTATCTTGGTAGTTTGGTATCTACAAAAGGTGGCGCCGACGAGGATATTGAATCGCGTATAAATAAGGCAAAATCAGCATTCGGCATTCTACGAGCTATTTGGATCTCGGCAAATATCAACAACAACTAAGTTACCAATATATAACTCGAATGTCAAGTCCATCTTGTATTACGGCTGCGAAACTTGGAAACGCACAAATCCCATCGATAAGCGCCTACAAACCTTTCCAAACAAATGCTTGCGGCAAATCCTTAATATATGGTGGCCAAATCGCATAAGAAATAAAGATCTACTAAACGCTACAAACCAAATCCCTTCTTCTATAGAGGTATGTCAACGGAAATGGCGGTGGATAGGCCACACACTTCGAAGGCCAAAAACCACAAGGAAGCGGAAGTCGTGTTGGTGCACCTGCTAGAACGTGGAGAAGGTCAATTGAAGCGGAGTCACAAGCAGCAAACTATTCATGGAATGATGTATGCCTAACATCTCGCAATAGAGTTCGATATAAAAGGATGGTTGAGGCCCTATGCTCCACTGGGAGTCAAGGATAACAGAAGAAGAAGAAGAAGAAGTTTCATGTGTCCCATCAATTTAAAAGGTATATAAAATAAAAATTTGTTTAAGTTTCAGAAATTATTTTAAATAAAAGTCGTTATAATCTTTATGGGGAATTAACACTTAAAATCTGATGAACTAGACAAATAATTAACTTAAATAATCAATTTAAAATATAGACCAATCTTCATAAAGATACTCAATATTCTCGATGTAATTGACCACTTTATGTAATAACATTTCCACAATTACTATCAAATTGAAATCATTATTAATAATCCTTATGCATCATAATTTTCATCAACAATATAACGTTTTCCATTCGTATTCGCAGAATATGAACTTTATAGTTTGGCATCATTATCTGAAAATAGCAAAATCTGTAACAGCAACAAACAATTACAAATAAATACTCGGACCATATACATTCACATATTTTTTTATATTTCACTCTAAAAGCCAAACTCTTATTTGGGTCTGTATGCGGTTTTAAATGGAAAAATATAAATGTGGAGGAGAAGCACTGGGATGCAGGTACATATATGGAAACCAGCATTTTGTGGCCGCCATGTAAGACCACATTATCGAAATTGCACTCATCATCAGCAGAAGTAAGTACGAGTATTATGGATAATGAATATCCTTTAACGTGTTGTTTATACATCCTCTCCATAACATATTAAAAGGTAAAAAGGATGTAAAAACATTTATATGTATGTGGGTAAAGGTGTAAATATTTAAGTTAAAGGTAGTTTGTAGTTGTCATCGCATTTGTGTTGCAGTTTTTTGCGGCATAATATATTGAATTTTCATTGCATTATTTGTCTTTTTAATTAATAAAGAATTGTTTTATCATCGTTACTATTTTTGTAGCTATTTTCAGTGCTCTTTGGCCTCGTTATAATTTTAAAATCATTAAATATATAAAAATCTGGTCTGGCCAATGTTATATAACATAACCACAAAAACATATGTGACCAATAAGGAATATTGTACGTTGGCAATTTAACAATATCCCAACCGCACAGATATTTTATATGGAATCATAAATAAAATACTAGAGCATTTCAAAGGTTTTTAAATAATTGATAAATATTATTGAAAGCTTAAAAATAGGCTTTAAATTAATTAAAAAATAATTCGGCGAAATGTGTACTATTAAATTTAAGTCAATTTTATTAAAAGAAAGTAATAACATAATAAATAAACTTATTTTAGAAACCCTGCCTAAAAATATGCTTTAAATTTATTAAAATCCTTAGCCTAAAACTGCGCTAAGCTAAAATTAATAATCTTGATTAAAAAATAAAAAGTTTTCTATAGAAAAATTTTTGAAACAAAATTATAATAAAAATTTTATCAACAATATTTTTATGGAAACAAAATTATATCAAAAAGTTTTCTATAGAAAAAAATTCAATCGAAAATTTTTCTGTAGAAAAAAAATTCTATCGAAAATTTTTCTAAAGAAAAAAAAATTTTATCGAAAAGTTTTCTATAGAAAAAAAAACAATCTATGGAAAATTTTTGTATAGAAAAAAACAATCCATTCAAAATTTTTCTATAGAAAAAAATTCTATTGAAAATTTTTCTGTAGAAAAAAAAATTCTATCGAAAATTTTCTATAGAAAAAAATAATTCTATAAAAAATTCTTTTATAGAAAACAATTCTATTTTTGAAACAAAATTATAACAAAAAGTTTTCTGTAGAAAAAACTCTATCGAAAATTTTGCTATAGAAAAAAAAAAATTATAAAAAATATTTCTATAGAAACAAAATTATATAAAAAAGTTTTCTATAGAAAAAAATTCAATCGAAAATTGTTCTATAGAAAAAAAAAATATCGAAAAGTTTTCTATAGAAAAAAAAAATCTATGAAAAATTTTTGTATAGAAAAACACAATCCATTAAAAAATTTTCTATAGAAAAATATTTCTATCAGAAATTTTTCTGTAGAAAAAAAATTCTATTGAAAATTTTTCTGTAGAAAAAAAATTATATCGAAAATTTTCTATAGAAAAAAATAATTCTAGTAAAAATTCTTTTATAGAAAACAATTCTATTTTTGAAACAAAATTATAACAAAAAGTTTTCTATAGAAAAAAACTATCGAAAATTTTGCTATAGAAAAAAAAATTGTAAAAAATATTTCTATAGAAACAATATTATATCAAAAAGTTTTCTATAAAAAAAAATCAATCGAAAATTGTTCTATAGAAAAAAATTCTATCGAAAATTTTTCTATAGAAAAAAAAAAATGTATCGAAAAGTTTTCTATAGAAAAAAATCTATAGAAAAATATTTCTATCAGAAATTTTTCTATAGAAAAAAAATTCTATTGAAAATTTTTCTGTTCAAAAAAAAATTCAATCGAAAATTTTCTATAGAAAAAAATAGTTCTATAAAAATTTTTTTTATAGAAAACAATTCTATCAAAAATTTTTCTATAGAAAAACGTTTTATCGAAATTTTTTCTATAGAATAAGAATTTTATCGAAAATTTTGTTATAGATACATATTCTATCGTATTGTATTGAAAATTTTTCTATAGAAAAACAATTCTATCGAGAATTTTTGTATAGAAAAAAAAATCCATCAAAAAGTTTTCTATAGAAAAAAATCTATGGAAAATTTTGTAAAGAAAAAAAATTTTTTGGAAAAAGATTCTATCGAAAATTTTTTTTAGAAAAGGAAATCTATCAAAAATTTTTCTATCGAAAATTTTTCTATAGAAAATAAATTCTATAGCAAATTTTTCTATAGAAAAAAAAATTCTATCAAAAATTCTTCTATAGAAAATAAATTCTATCGCAAATTTTCTATAGAAAAAAATGCTTCTTTATTTAATTTTCTTTAGAAAAAAATTCTATCGAATATAGAAAAATTTTCGTAAGAAAAATATTTCTAGCATAATCTTTCTATGGAAAAATATTAACATCGAAAATTTTTGACTTTTTATAGGGAATTTTTCGGAAATTGGCTATTTATAGGAAATTTTTAGAAAATTGACTATTTATAGGAAATTTTTCGAAAATTGACTATTTATAGGAATTTTTTCAAAAATTGATTAATTAAAGAATATTTTTCGAAAATTGCCTATTTATAGGAAATTTTTCGAAAATTGGCTATTTATAGGAAATTTTTTGAAAACTGACTATTAATAGGAAAATTTTCGAAGATTTACTGTTTATAGGAAATTTTTCGAAAATTGACTATTTATAGGAAATTTTTCGAAAATTGATTATAATCAATTTTCGAAAAATTTCCTATAAATAGTCAATTTTCGAAAAATTTGCCATTAATAATTATTAATGGCAAATTTTTCAAAAATTGACTATTTATAAGAAAATTTTCGAAATAGACTATTTATAGGAAAATTTTCGAAAATTGGCTATTTGTAGGAAATTTTTCGAAAATTGACTATTTATAGCACATTTTTCGAAAATTGACTATTTATAGGAAATTTTTGAAAATGGACTATTTATAGGAAATTTTTCTAAAATTGATTAACTAAAGAATTTTTTTTCGGAAATTGCTTATTTAAAGGAAATTTTTGGAAAATTGACTATTTATAGGAAATTTTTCGAAAATTGACTATTTATACGAAATTTTTCCATAATAGACTATTTATAGCAAATTTTTCGAAAATTGACTGTTTATAGAAAATTTTTCGAAAATTTATTAACTATAGGAAATTTTTCGAAAATTGACTATTTCTAGGAAATTTTTCGAAAATCGACTATTTATAGGAAATTTTTCGAAAATTGACTATTTATAGGAAATTTTTTGACAATTGACTATTTATAGGAATTTTTCGAAAATTGACTATTTATAGGAAATTTTTCGAAAATTGAATATTTATAGGAAATTTTTCGAAAATTGAATATTTATAGGAAATTTTTCGAAAATTGCCTATTTTTAGGAAATTTTTCGAAAATTTACTATTTATAGGAAAATTTTCGAAAATTTACTATTTATAGGAAAATTTTTGAAAATTTACTATTTATAGGAAAATTTTCGAAAATTGACTATTTATAGGAAAATTTTCGAAAATTGACTATTAATAGGAAATCTTTCGAAAATTAGTATTTATAGGAAATTTTTCGAAAATTGACTATTTATAGGAACATTTTTGAAGATTTACTAGTTTTAGGAAATTTTTCGAAAATTTACTATTTATAGGAAAATTTTTGAATATGTATTATTTATAGAAAATTTTTTGAAAATTGACTATTTATATTTATTATTTTAAGTGCAGCATGATTTTAGGCTTATGATAAATAAATTGTTATTCTTAGTTTTTAATCCTAACAAGGCAATAAAATTTATCTTAAGTCCTAAAAGTAGACTTTAAATTGATCTAGCCTTAACTTATGCTGCACTAAATATAACAAAAACTCTATTTAACCAAAAAATCTGCATGATTTGTGTAAATTCTTTACATTTTATAAAACCTTTTTTGTACACATTTTTTTACCAAAAAAAAAAATAAACTACAATTTTACACCCTTCCCTGGCAAATTTGATGAATTCCA
Organism: Stomorhina lunata; assembly: GCA_933228675.1. Lineage (NCBI taxonomy): Eukaryota > Metazoa > Arthropoda > Insecta > Diptera > Rhiniidae > Stomorhina > Stomorhina lunata. Next base: position 98,676,194 of record OW121744.1, read on the forward strand.
AATATTTTTTTTTTTATAAAAAACAAATTCAAGTTCATTGCAGTTTTCTTTTTTTTTCAATTGCCTTTATATATTTCTTTTTTTACACCAAAATGCCTAAAAAATATTTTATATAAAATATTGTATACCCGTTTTTTTTTTATATAAATAAACTTTCCATTTCATTTCCTCTGTGTTGCCGCAAAATCAAACACACAAAAAAGCAAATCGCTATTTCAACCCCTTTGTGCTTTAATGCCCTCCAAATGTTAACTTCGAACTCTTCCTCAAAGCACCGCAAAGTGAATAGTGAATGAATGTCAACAAATGCATTTTAGTAGAGAGATGATGTTTTTGCAAATAAAATCAGAAAAAAAGAATAAACAAAACGCATATTTTAAACGCACATGATGTATAAAGTAAATTTGGCGTTATACAAAAAATGGGGGTGTTTAACCAACGCTTTGGAGTCAATTGAAGTTTTGCATTTGAAATGACCAAATATGTTTATATAAACTTTTTCTATGTCGTTTGTTCTTTTTAATCGCTTATACAAAGTTAAATAAATAATGCGATAACACCTAAATGTATGCTACGTTTAAAGTACGCAAGTGTTTAGGCAAGCAATGAGTGACGAATTGAATACAAAAGTAATGATTATGTTTTCAAGTGGTGGGGATGTGTTAGCGCGAATCTTACTATGAAGAAAGGACCTAGTCTGAATGTAGCCCTTGAATATATTTGATTAAGGCACACAGTATGGCTTTCTTATAAGTACATCGATTTTTTAAAAGGTTTTTTAGTTATACTTTTATTTACTCTAGTTTCGCTTTCAATTATATAAGATCCCTGATTTCGTAAAAAAAAACATTCTGAGTAATGATTCTGATTCTGATAATGATTTTTTCATGTTTTGTCTCATAGACCCAATATGTAAAAACCCGTTTTACGGTTGAATTTCAGTGGCAAAGGTTACTGTCATCTGCAAAAGAATGGATATGATTTGAAGTTTTCCGTAAAATGACTAATCAATTTAAGAAACAAAGTAGAAAAAAACGCGGCCTTGCGGTACACCTTGGATTTAGATCTTGTTTGATGTGATCCCATTTAAAACAAATATAGATCTTATTTGATGAGATCACATTTACAACCACTCTTAAAGAGCGATCATTGAGGGAGCTCGATATACATACTTACGTTTTTACCAACACCAGAAGCAACATGTTTTTATATTAGTACATCATACCACACTACATCGAACGCCTTGTGTGTACTGTGGCTTAGATAGTTAGCACGTCTACTATTTACTTAAATCGCATATTATATGCAGCCTGAGTTCGAGCCCCAAACAGCATCATTCATAGGCAGTTTAAGTCAATAACACGCAGCCGATGTATGATTAAAATAAATAAAATTGGCTGAAGATTAAAAGCTTAAACATTGCCTTTTACTGACCAACCTTAAGGTGTTAATAATAATAACAACAACATTCCAATTGGAACAAGTGGTACTTCTTTCAGACAATGAGCTACATCCGATACTATTTTTAGACTCATTGAAAGGGACCTACGTTTTAACTCCGGCTCCATACGGCATATGCATCTGTTAGAGAAGTTTTACATAGCCTAATACTCAATAACCAGTGGCTAGCTGAGTTATAAGGTGAACTGCCTTTTTTTTTTGAGAATTTATTTTTTCAATTGGGTCTGGTCAGGGATCGAACTTGGGACCTCGGTATACTAGGCGGATGACTAACCTGCTATACCACGGCGGTATAGTTACTATAGTTCAACATTTAATAGTATCTAAGTGGTTTCCCAAGCATTTACCTTGGACAAAATGCTGTTCCATAACCGAATATAGTTTTATAGTAGTCATAGATTTTACAATTTTATTCAGTTTATCAGCATAAATGTGATTCCCGGGTGCAGGATTATATGGGAGCTCTAACTAAATGTGAACCGATTTTACCCATTTTCAACACACAGTTTCTACAACATATCGAAAATACTTTTGCAAAATTGTTTCCCTCTAGCTCTTGTAGCTAAGGAACTATCGCGCATTTCTCTGACGGAAAGACGGACATAAATCGTGTTTTCTTTTTGTATTTTTGTGTTTCCGTAAGTTTTTTATATGGAAACTATGGTCAAATAGTAACCGATTGTAACAAAATTTTGCACACTGGCTGGCATTCACATAAAACTTTCTTTTGTAAAATTTTGTTGCTGTAGCCCTTTTCGTTAAGGCGCTATCGCGCTTTTATCTGACAGACAGACGGACATAAACCCCCTTTTCTTTTTTATTTTTGTGTTTCCGTAAGTTTTTTATATGGGAGCTATGGTCAAATGGTGACCGATTGCGACAAAATTTTGCACACTAGTTGGCATTGACATAGGACCTTATGCTTATGCAAAACTGCTATATACCAAATTTTATCATCATAGCTATTATAGTTTGTTATTTATTAGCAAATAAGCGATTAGCATAGGCGAGGTTATAAGGGAGCTATGGTCAAATGTAAACCGATTTTGCCCAATTTCAATACCAAAATTTTCTTAGAGATGAAGAATGTTTTTACTAAGTTTCAGTGAGCTAGCTCCTTTCGTTTAGGCCCTATCGTGATTTCAACAGACAGACGGACAAACAGACGGACAGACAGACGGACATCGCTCAATCATCTTAGAATTTCATAAGGATTTTGATTTTTGATCCAATATTAAGGAAATTACAAACGGAATGACAATCTCAATATACCCCCGATTCTTTTTGATGGTGGGTATTAAAATCAATCCATGATGTCATGCCACACAACTCATGCCAAATTTTGTCCCCGTTGTACTAGTGATTCGAAAAGGTACCGAACACTTTTTTGATATCATTTTAATACAAATTAACTGAGATATAAATTTTATTTTTACATCTAATGATTCAAAATATTCACATTGCTTAGAAAAGTACTGTTCCACGATTTTAAAAGAAAATCTACGCGAATGAAAGTGAGTAACTCGAATTCGAAATAATTGTGGTTCCACTATTTCGAAGCCTTTCGGCCGTTTCTATTCGAAAGCAAAAGTGACTCATTTTGACATCTGCTTTTGCAGAAAAGTACCAAACATTTCTCCCCTTGTTTTCGTAGCTATTACACACCCAATTTTAATTTACTGATTTTTCCCTCGGTCGAGTTTTCAAAAAACGAAACTTCGAGAAAGGTACCTGGAACAAATTTTATGTCGCTAGAGTTTCAAATAGATATAGGGTTTTACAATAAGGATTAAAATTTTTTTAATTTGTAATAAAATTCTGAATAATTTTTGTGCAAGTCGGTTATAGATATCTTCTTTCGTTTAAAAGTTAAAAATATTCAAAGTTGAAACTTACGCATATATTTTATATGTGTAGGTTATCTCCTTTTGGTTTCGAGATATTTGAGTAAAAAGGAATTTTTGGGTTGATTTTTTACCTATTTTTTAAGCTTTTTTTGATCTGGTGGACGCATCTGAGGACCAAAAATCTTTTAAGAATATTTGTTAAATTTGCAATAAAATTCTAAATAATTTTTGTGCAAGTCGGTTATAGATATCTTCTTTCGTTTAAAAGTTAAAAATATTCAAATTTGAAACTTAAAAAGAATTTCGCGTTTTTTTTTTAGTTTTTCCTTAAAAGATAGTTAAATTTTTTCACTAATAAAAAAATATTTTATTAAGAAATTTTTTTTAAGTTTCAACTTTGAATATTTTTAACTTTTAAACGAAATAAGATATCTATAACCGTCTAGCACAAAAATCAGATGCGTCCACCAGATCAAAAAAAGCTTAAAAAAATAGGTAAAAAATCAACCCAAAAATTCCTTTCTACCCAAGTATCTCGAAACCCAAAGGAGATAACCTACACATGTAAGCGTATTTTTTGTAGATCTTCTCAACTTAACAACAACTTAAGTTCAAAATTTCTTTTCAATCCATCCATAAATGGATTTTTGGTAAATTTTTAAAAAATTCGAACACCCGAGGTGACTTTGAAGGTCCATCAATCACTCTCCCGACCACTCATGATGCTTTCGAAAAGCAAATCGAATACTCCTTCACTATCACGATTTTTCATTCAAATATCTCTATCGTCCGTAAACCACTGTGCGTAGTTTGAGCAACCAATATATATGCGTGGCAATAAATAATAATGGCTTAAGTCGAAATTTCGTGTTTTGAGATATTAAGGATTTCGTCTAAAAGGGTTAAGGGTTTTGTACAAAAAAGCTTAAATATAAATACATATAGTTTTGTAAATAATGATAATAAATACTTGAAATTTGGTTGAGTGGTAGATCATGAAAAAGAGAAAAAGAATATATAAAAAAATTAAAAAAACACTTATGTCAACTTAAGCCATTATCATTTATAGCCACAGATATGTACTTAGATATAATTTTAATAAATATGATATTTAAAAAGTTTTCGTTAAAAATTATATTAAGCCCCAGTGCGTATCATATTGTAAGAAAAATCTGCCACATTGCTATAAAATAACCCCAAAGGACTTAAACCATTTGAAATTGTCAAATTGAAATACAAACAATTTTTCAAACAAAAATAAAACGCACAATAAAGTAGCGTTCAAGTATTTTGGCATTAAAATTTTTTAGTAAAATCACTGGCAATAATAGTGATGGTGCGTCAATATGCCCTTAAGGGCAAAGGCAGTCACAACGCACCAAAAGAGTAAACAATTGCAATAGCAGAGACTATGAGTTAATTTAAAAAAGCACGATGTCATCAAGTCAAATGGGAATTTTGAATGTTTTACGCATATATTTTACACACAATTTTACTTGCTATTCTAAGTGTGTATGTAAGTGTAAGTACGTATGATGTATAAATGTGTATGAAGTATAAGTGCGTACGAATTTAAGTGAAAAAGTATTTATTTCTATGTATGTATTTATATCGTGTGTAAATGCTTATGTTTTCCTGGAATAAAGTGTAAATGCGTAAATGAAACTATTATATGGCATATGACCTTGAGCCTTAAGCTGTGCAAAATGTAGCGAAAATGCAACAGCCGTCATATGTGTTGTATTTATATGTACACAATCATTTGTGATGTGTACATGAATGGCAGCAGCATAAAAAGGATATTGTGGAAAAATCATACAACAGGATAAGGAAAATGCGTGTTGTATGCAAATACACTCTAGTAGGGAAAAGCAGGCTTAACACTTGTTTGCGTAATTGTGTGCTAAAGTATAAAAAGGAATATTCGTTAAATGTTTTCACTCAATATTTACGCGCTTTTCTGATATCTTTTAAAATAAAAGCATAAATGTTGGAAATATTACAGTTTCTGACAATATACAGTCACTCAAATTACTGTCCCAATGTATTTAAGTCCTTTACGAATATCAGTGTAACAACAAAGCTGAACAATTTTTACAGAAAAATTTTTTTAACGAAAAATTTTCTATAGAAACATTTTTTGAACGAAAAAGTTTCTATGGAAAAATTTTTTCAACGAAAAATTCTCTGTAGAAAATTTTTTTTAACGAAAAATTGTCTATAGAAAAATTTTTTTAACGAAAAATTTTCTATAGAAAAATTTTTTTAACTTTTCTATAGAAAAATATTTTTAACGAAAAATTTTCTATAGAAAAATTTTTTTAACGAAAAATTTTTTATAGAAAAATTTTTTTAACGAAAAATTTTCTATAGAAAAATTTTTTTAACGAAAAATTTTCTATAGAAATTTTTTTGAACGAAAAATTTTCTATAGAAAAATTTTTTTAACGAAAAATTTTGTATGGAAAAATTTTTTTAACGAAAAATTTTCTATAGAAAAATTTAAAAAAAAAAAATTTTCTATAGAAAAATTTTTTTAATATTTTTTCTAATAAAAATTTTTCTATATAAAAATTTTTCCACCGATAAATTTTCTATAGAAAAATTTTTTTAACGAAAAATTTTCTATAAAACAAAATTTTTTTAACGAAAAATTTTCTATAGAAAAAATTTTTTAACGAAAAATTTTCTATAGAAAAAGTTTTTTAACGAAAAATTTTCTATAGAAAAATTTTTTTAACAAAAAATTTTCAATAGAAAAATTTTTTTAACTAAAAATTTTCTTAACGAAAAATTTTCTATAAAACAAAATTTTTTTAATGAAAAATTTTCTATAGAAAAAATTTTTTAACGAAAAATTTTCTATAGAAAAATTTTTTTAACGAAAAATTTTCTATAGAAAAATTTTTTTAACGAAAAATTTTCCATAGAAAAATTTTTTTAACGAAAAATTTTCTATAGAAAAATTTTTTTAACGAAAAATTTTCTATAGAAAATTTTTTTAACGAAAAATTTTCAATAGAAAAATTTTTTTAACGAAAAATTTTCTCTAGAAAAATTTTTTAACGAAAAATTTTCTATAGAAAAATTTTTTTAATGAAAAATTTTCTATAAAAAAATTTTTTTAACGAAAAATTTTCTATAGACAATTTTTTTAACGAAAAATTTTCTATGGAAAAATTTTTTTAACGAAAAATTTTCTATAGAAAAATTTTTTTAACGAAAAATTTTCTATAGAAAAATTTTTTTAACGAAAAATTCTATAGAAAAATTTTTTTAACGAGAAATTTTTTTAACGAAAAATTTTTTTAACGAAAAATTTTCTATAGAAAAATTTTTTTAACGAAAATTTTTTTTAACGAAAAATTTTCTATAGAAAAATTTTTCTAATGAAAAATTTTCTATAGAAAAATTTTTCTAATGAAAAATTTTCTATAGAAAAATTTTTCTAATGAAAAATTTTCTATAGAAAAATTTTTCTAATGAAAAATTTTCTATAGAAAAATTTTCTATAGAAAAATTTTCTATAGAAAAATTTTTCTAACGAAAAATTTTCTATAGAAAGTTTCTAATAGAAAAATTTTTCTAACGAAAAACTTTCTATAGAAATGTTTTTCTAACGAAAAATTTTCTATAGAAATGTTTTTCTAACGAAAAATTTTCTATAGAAATGTTTTTCTAACGAAAAATTTTCTATAGAAACATTTTTTTAACGAAAAATGTTCCATAGAAAAATTTTTTTAACGAAAAATTTTCCATAGAAAAATTTTTTTAACGAAAAACTTTCTATAGAAGAATTTTTTGAACGAAAATTTTTCTATGGAAAAATTTTTTGAACAAAAATTTTTCTATGGAAAAATCTTTTAACAAAAATTTTCTATAAAAAAATTTTTTAACGAAAAATATTTTTTAACGAAAAATTTTCTATAGAAAAATTTTTTGAACGAAAAATTTTCTATAGAAATTTTTTTAACGAAAAATTTTCTATAGACAAATATTTTAACGAAAAATTTTCTATAGAAAATTTTTTTTAACGAAAAATTTTCTATAGAAAATTTTTTTTTAACGAAAAATTTTCTATAGACAAATTTTTTAATGAAAAATTTTCTATACAAAAATTTTTTTAACGAAAAATTTTCTATAGAAAAATTTTTTTTAACGAAAAATTTTCTATAGAAAAATTTTTTTAACGAAAAATTTTCTACAGAAATTTTTTTTTAATGAAAAATTTTCTATAGAAATTTATAGAAAATTTTTCGTTGAAAAAGTTTTTCTATAGAAAATTTTTCGTTAAAAAATTTTTTCTATAGAAAACTTTTTGTTTAAGAAATTTTTCTATAGAAAATTTTTTGTTAAAGGAAAAGGTAATTTTCGAACAGGATAATGACCTCGAAAACACAAACATAGCTCAATGAAAACGGATACAAAGTCGATGACTAGCCGCCCCAATTAGCCGATTATAACCCCGTCCTCTGTGGCGTTCTTTAGAGAGGTGTTGTCGGAACCCCCCGTAATTTAGAAGAACTAAGGGCAGATGTGGTGAAAGCTTAGAATTCCGGGTCGTATAGAAGTCGTTATTACTACGAATAATAGCTAAAAAAAATATTAAATTAAACAAGTAAGAAAAGCTATAGTCGGTCAAGCCCGACTATAGCATACCCTTCACTACTAAGGTCAAATATGGAAAAACAATTAAACAAGTTTTCTTTAAGTCTTAGAGACATGCATGTACTATGTGCTATTTTTTCAAAATTTATGTCATTTCCGGCTAAGGGACTGAGCTAGGGTCAGTTGTGGACCGATTGTTACCAAATTTTAGTTATTGGTTTATATTTACAAAATATTTATCTGTGCAAAGTTTAAGTAATGAAATGCATTTATCTTTAACATTTTTGTCCTTTTATATGTATATAAACGTCTTTTGAGAATGTATCTTTTATGGGAGGTATGGTCAAATATGGGCCGATTTGTACGAAATTAGGAACACTGATTAATATGATTATGATATGCAATATTTGTGCGAAATATTATTAGAATACAACCAAATTTGTGACTGTAAAGGACCAAATACTCTATTCCGGCAAGGCATCCCTATGGGAGGTACCCGAAATAGTAATCCGATTTCATCCAAAAAGAATAGGGATGGACCAAAATATGAGCCTGTGTCAAATTTCATCAAACTATCTTTAAAGTTACGACCTGTAGATTGATAACAAACTTACATGGATAACCGGCCAGCCAGCCAGCCGGGAAGACATTCTTAGAAAAACTCAGGGAGTAATTCTAAGTCGATTGGTATACTAAAAGGGTCTCAGGCCAATATTTCTATGCGTTACAAACATCAGCACAAACCCAATATATCCTTTTCACCTATGGTGGTGAAGGGTATAAAAATGACATTAAATATGTAAATAAATCTAAAGTCAAAAAACCGTCCCAATAAAAATTTGCTTTTGTTTTATATTTTCTTCATTAACGGTAAGTATCACAATGTTGTTTTTTAATTATAGTTGTCAAAACGAGTCCAATAAACAATAATACCAAATTTCAGAGACATTGAGCCAACAGCTTTGTTGCTACACTCATATCCGTAAAGAATTTAAAAACATTGGGACAGTAATTTGAGTGACTGTATTACTTGTTACTTCACATTTACTGGCAATATATCTTAACACCTTTAAATCCTTTTTGGCAAAAAAATCTTCAAAATTTCTAAGGGTCTGTTATGGCAAAAAAGTAAAATTTGTGCTGTATGTTGTTACTTTTTTTTCAAGTCCTTGACCTTTTATTTTTGACCCATATTTTAAGAAACGTATGACTGAATGTTGTGGGTAATTTTTTACACCCTGCTTTCTTTTATATTGCCGTAACAGCTTTTTGAAAAAAGAAATATTTTTCTTCTTTTTTTTGTCTGTCTTTTCTCATACCTCACCCTCCTGCAAACAACAACCAATGTCATCTGGTGTCCTTGAAGCATTCAAACGTATACCATATACAAGGAAGTAGTAACAGAAAATACAAATAAAAAAAAAAAAAATAACTCCAGACATAACAAAAATCATATATGCTACTCTTTGGTATATCCTTTATTTTTTTCCTATATTTTCTCTCAACATATCCCCAAGTATAAAATCTTGTGTTTTTTTCGTCTGCTCCAAAGTGTATGTGTTTCGTTTAAGTGTATGTGTTATTTTGCCTTTTATCTATAGATGTCTCTATCTCTTGTCTAAACAATTTCTAACACAAATACCAAAAAAAAAAAAAATATCACATTGAAAAGGAAACACAAAAAACAACAACTTTTTTGTTTCTATACCCCAACAAGTTATAGAAACAAAAAAAAAAAAAAAACAAGAATCCTTTTTCTTTTTTTTTCGAAAATATTTCACACTCAACTCAAGCAAGAAATTTTGCTTTGCTGACTTGCCCTTGTTCTTGGCAGCTACCAAAACATTGAACCCAGTGATTCATTCATTTAGCCATTCAGTCAACCAGTTAGCCAGACCAGCAACAGACTTTTCTGTTACCAAAAACTCACATACACTTTAGAAATAACTCAAAATATTTCTTTCTTATTTTTGAGGGGGATTTTCTTCCCTCCCTCTCTCTCCTCCCAAACTTCCTATAGTCGTAGTATGTGCAAACAAATATTTTAAAACGGAAAAACTTAATGTTTTCCTTAAAAGCCTGAAGTTGCTTTAAGGTTCCTGGTACTAACATATGTTCATGTGTTTTTGGGAAAAAGAAGAAAATATTTTTGAAACATAGAAAATATTTTTTATTTTGTTGATTTTAAGCTAGAAATTGAAGTAAGGAATTTAAAATATTTGTTGCTTTCTTTTAAAGAAAAAAAGAAATGTTAGCCAGGAATTTAAAGTGAAGTGTTTTTGAATCAAAATGATTTCAAGGCCAAGTCAGGACTTTTATCTTTAATTTAGACTTCGCCTTTTAATAAAATTAAATCTAATACTCAAACAAGGTTTTATACATAGAATATGTGTTATATCGAAGGTTTATATTCAAAAAGTGCTATCTACAAATTCACAATTTTACAGGAGAGGGAAAAAACTGTTTTTGTCATTATCTATAAGAGAAATAAATAAACTTTGTTTTACAATACCATACAAATCGGGGCTAAGATCTTGTACAAATTAAGTTTTTTTATTAACTCCTTATATTTTCGGTTCTATAGTAGATAGCACTTTTTACGAGTTAAAATTTGATCGTTTCAAGTACTAAAGCAAGTAGATAGCATTATTTTAACAAGAAAAAAATAATATATAACGAAAATTGAAGCTTTTATCAAAATATCACGAATTTTAATTAAAATAACAAGTTTTTTGAATAAAACAAGATTTATTATAAATATGTCAATAGAATTCAGGGTACTCTCTTTCTTATATGACGTTTATTTACAATCTGTTAAGGTCAAAGGCCGAGTATATCTTAGAAATCCATGATTACAGTACGTTGCTGGGAATTGTGGTCCATTTTGTTGGTTTATCACAAATTACAATATATATTTTATAACAATTGTTATTATTTCCACAAATATTTTTAATGTAGATAGCACTATTTTTTGATTATGTGTAGATAGCACAAACACAATTTATAAAAAAAATGTTTTAAAATTATGTTTCTTCCTTAAAATTTTTATAACATATGACAAATAAGCCAAGGAACACGTTTCCATTAAAAACCATTTTGGTCGAAAATGTAGATAGCACTTTTTGAATATAAAGCGTCGATATTCAAATTATATTTATGTTTACTCGGACTTCATCTTTCAGTCCTACTGAACCTTATACCTAAGACTCTATAATATAAAGATATTGTACGCTATATATTATTAAAATTAAAAAATTGTGCTTATTTAAATGTCTGATATATTATTTTTCTGATTTCAAAAAAATATAAATGGAATATACACAGAAGCACAAACATACATACTTACCAAAATAGGCAGTACATACCACCAGAAGCCGAAGACTTTTTGTAATTTTCCTAAATATCACGATCATTAATGAAACTCGTGAAAATGAGTATTAAAATAATTCAGTTGAGATTTGGATGTAAACAAAGTCCGTTGGAGCCGCTTTGTTAGAGAAAAGACAAAGACAAAATAGGCAAGAAAAAAAATCAAAATCCAACTTATAGCAACAAAATATATGGTTCGAGAGAACAAAGAAATATTATCTCGAACATTTTTACCCCGACACTATTATTGTTATACCAATTGTTTGAAATAAATGTAAACGAATTGGGAAATAAATACTAGTAGGTTCCAAACAATTTACGATTTTTGTATATAAATAATTTTTAGAAAAAGATATTATTTTTTGTAGAAAATATTCTGTGGAAAATTTTTCGATAAAAATTATTTTCTATAAAGATTTTTCTATAAAATATTTTTATGTGAAAATTTTTAATAAAAAATTTTTCTATATAAAAATTTTATAAAAATATTTTTCTGGGAAAATTTTCGATAAAAATATTTTTTAATAAGAAAATTTTTGATAAAAATATTTTCAAAACAAAAATTTTCGATAAATGTTTTTTTCTATAGAAAAATTTTTGATAAAATTTTGTATCGAAAAATTTTTGATATAATTTTCTATAGAAAAATTTTTGATAAAATTTTCTATAGAAAAATGTTTGATAAAATTTTCTATAGAAAAAATTTTGATAAAATTTTCTATAGAAAAAATTTTGATAAAATTTTCTATAGAAAAATCTTCGATAAAGTTGTCTATTGAAAAATTTTTGATAAAATTGTTTATAGAAAAATATTTGTTAAAATTTTGTATAGAAAATTTTTTGATAAAATTTTTTATAGAAAAAATTTTGATAAAATTTTCTTTAGAAAAATCTTCGATAACATTTACTATTGAAAAATTTATGATAAAATTTTGTATAGAAAATTTTTTGATAAAATTTTCTATTGAAAAAATGTTGATAAAATTTTCTATAGAAAAAATTTTGATAAAATTTTCTATAGAAAAAATTTTGATAAAATTTTCTATAGAAAAATACATATTAAGAAAGGAAATAAAAAAAAAAAATACCAAAATAAAAAGTACCAAATAGAAAAATTTCTGACAAAATTTTCAATAGATAAATTTTCTATAGAAACATTTTTGATAAAATATTGTAAAGAAAAATGTATGAATAAATTTTTTATACAAAAATTTTTGATAAAATTTTCTACAGAAAAATTTTTGATAACAAAATTTTCTATAAAAAAATTTTTGATAAAAATAATTTTCTACAGAAAAAATTTTGGTAAAAAATATTCTTTAGTAAAATTTTTGATAAAAAAATTTTCTGCAGAAAAATTTTGATAAAAAAAAAATTTTTGATAAAAAAAATTTTCTACAGAAAAATTTTTGGTAAAAAATATTCTTTAGTAAAATTTTTGATAAAAAAATTTTCTATAGATATATGTTTGATAAAATTTTTTCAAAAAATAACAAAATTTTCTGGATACAAATATTATTCAAAACGAAAAATTATTCGCATTTGATACCAATCTGTTACTTTTGTTTATTTAAGTAACAGACGATTTATTGATAAAATCTGAGCTTTTCTTATAATTCGTAATGATTGTGGTCGTAAAATTGGTAATAATGCGAGGTTTTTAATCTGTCTAAAAGTGGGGAAACTGAGAAGATCGCCTAACCAACCGTCGAAACCTGTCGAGGAATTGATTGTCCCCACAAACATTTTTTTTCTTTTATCAATGAATTGTCTATTGCATTGACAAATAACTGTAACAGATTAGGATCAAATGCGAATAATTTTTTTTTAAATTTCTATAGAAAAATTTTTGATAAGATTTTCTATAGAAAAGTTTTTGATAATATTTTCTATAGAAAAGTTTTTGATAAAATTTTCTTAAGAAACATTTTTGATAAAATTTTCTATAAAAAAATTGTTAATAAAATTTTCTATAAAACATTTTTTAATAACATTTTCTATAGAAACATTTTTAGTAGAATTTTCTAAAGAAACATTTTTGATAAAATTTTCTGTAGAAACATTTTTGATAAAAAATTTTCTATAGAAAAATTTTTATCAAAATTTTCTATAGAAGCTATTTTGATAAAAAAAAAAAATTTGCTTTAGATAAATATTTGATAAAAATTTGATAAAAAAATTTTCTTAAAAAAATGTTGATAAAAAATTTTCTATAGAAATATTTTTGATAAAAAAAATTTTTATTGGAAATTTTTTGATAAAAAATTTTGTATAGAAAAATTTTCTGTAGAAACATTTTTGATAAAAAATTTTCTATAGAAAAATTTTCATCAAAATTTTCTATAGAAGCTATTTTGATAAAAAAAATTTGCTATAGATAAATATTTGATAAAAATTTGATAAAAAAATTTTCTTAAAAAAATGTTGATAAAAAATTTTCTATAGAAATATTTTTGATAAAAAAAAATTTTATTGGAAATTTTTTGATAAAAAATTTTGTATAGAAAAATTTTTGATAAAAAAATTTTCTATAGAAAAATTTTTGATAAAAAAATTTTCTATAGAAACATTTTTAATAAAAAAATTTTCTTTCAAAAAAAATTCTATAGAAAAATTTTTGATAAAAAAAATTTTCTAAAGAAAAATTTTTGATAAAAAAAATTTTCTATAGAAAAATTTTTGATAAAAAATTTTCTATAGAAAAATTTTTGATAAAAAAATTTTCTATAGAAAAATTTTTGATAAAAAAATTTTCTATAGAAAAATTTTTGATAAAAAAATTTTCTATAGAAAAATTTTTGATAAAAAAATTTTCTATAGAAAAATTTTTGATAAAAAAATTTTCTATAGAAACATTTTTAATAAAAAAATTTTCTTTCAAAAAAAATTCTATAGAAAAATTTTTGATAAAAAAAATTTTCTAAAGAAAAATTTTTGATAAAAAAAATTTTCTATAGAAAAATTTTTGATAAAAAATTTTCTATAGAAAAATTTTTGATAAAAAAATTTTCTATAGAAAAATTTTTGATAAAAAAATTTTCTATAGAAAAATTTTTGATAAAAAAATTTTCTATAGAAAAATTTTTGATAAAAAAATTTTCTATAGAAAAATTTTTGATAAAAAAATTTTCTATAGAAAAATTTTTGATAGAAAAATTTTCTATAGAAAAATTTTTGATAAAAAAAAATTTTATTTAGATACACACGCGCTAGTTGGAAATTAGCAATTTTTAGATAAAATTATTTTTTTTTGTGTCTGTAAAGAAAATTGATTATGGATTTCAAAACTTTTTTTAATTAAATTGTATTAAATATAACGTTCTTAAGGTCTTTCCAAGAATCTAATAGGGCCTGGTATAATTAGAGTTACACTGTTCATTATTCCAAAAAAACCTCAACTTTTCGAAAAACGTACTCTTCTGTATTCAAAAATGTTAATCACAATTTCGGAACTCTTTCTAAAATTTATATTTCTGAATTTTGTTTATGTTGGTCTATACTATGTTCAAAAATGGTCATAATATCTTGTTTAATTTTAGAGATTTTTGAGAACAAAGTACAATGTACTATTAAAAATTTACAAAAATTTATTTCAAAAAGTATACTTTTCTGTATTATAAAATTTTCACTAAAATTTCAGAACTCGTTACGAAATTTATATATCCGAATTTCTTATGTATTGGTCTATACTGTGTTCAAAAATTATCATAATACCTTGTTTAATTTTTGAGATCTTTGCAAAAAATTACAAACTAATATTAAAAAATTATGTAAATTTATTGATGTTGCACTTTATTGACAAGAGTGTTAAATCAATTTGTAAATTGTAAAATTTGTTTTACCTCACTCGAAAGTATATAAAATTCCCTAAAATGTCTACCTATATAGAATAGTCTACGTACCCAGCAAAACTTTGGTAATGGCAAGTACTCTGGTAACCGGTTACCTTGTAATGACTACAACATACCCTCCGAAAAACTAATAAGTTATTACAGAAGTACTTATTTGTAATTAAGATGGTAATTTAAACTGAATGGCCCCGGTTCGAATCCCACCAAGACCAACAATTTTTTTTTAATTTTTTTTATTAAAAGAGTTTTTA
Organism: Stomorhina lunata; assembly: GCA_933228675.1. Classification (NCBI taxonomy): domain Eukaryota; kingdom Metazoa; phylum Arthropoda; class Insecta; order Diptera; family Rhiniidae; genus Stomorhina; species Stomorhina lunata. The sequence continues at coordinate 98,691,581 of OW121744.1, forward strand.
AATGATTTTTTAATCTTAAGAACTTAAATATTACCTTCTTTAAAAAAAATGTTGGAAAACTAACTCATGGTAATGAAAAAATACCATCATGAGTTAATTTTGATTATGTAGGGGATGTTGGATAGCAAACGCAGTTCTGATTGGTCTTAACTTGGTAAGCCCAATTTATCTGGATCATCCTTCATCTCAACTGCCGACACTGACCTCCTCGTGGTATCACCCAGGGAACTTGCTTAACACCCGTTAATGTAGTGAGCTAACATGTACCGAGAGTTGTCCCATAAGATCGATAAAAATGGGTTAGGACGACGGGCTAGTAACCCTCTCTTGGAAAAAATAATTAGTATGAAGAGGATAAAATTAGAATTAAAATGTTCCACCAAATAATGCGAGAAGAGGGCGTCCGAAACTTCCATGGAAAGGCCAGGTAGAGGAACATTTCTCAAAGCTTGGCCTATAAAATTGGAGAATATTCACACAAGATCGAAGTCCATGGACTTTGACCTTAACAGGTAAGTAAGAGTCAATGTTATATAACCAAAAAGTAAGATTTAAACTATTTAAGTTTTAAAATAATTAAAAAAATACTTCTTTATTTTAAAATCGTATAGAAATATTTTTCTAAAAATTACAACAAAGCAAAAAAAAAAAAACAGAGAAAAACAAAGTTATTGTCACATGATTTTGGATCTAAAAATAAAAATTGTATATATTAATTATATGCTGCTTAGTTTTCAACATATGAAGTAGCTCAGTGGAAGAGTCTCCGCCTAGCAGTCGTAGGGGTCTGGGTTCGAGCCCCCATGGGGTCATAAAAAAAATATTGTGTTTCGTTTAAAAATATATTTTTTTTAAATAAAACAACAACAAAAAAAGTTGTTGTTGTCGTTTTCCAATTGCTTACCCAAGTCATTACTTTTCTGCAATTGGTAAGTACTTGCCTCCAATGACATCCCCATGTTAATGTAATGACTTAAACAGTGAATGTGTAAGTAGTTCGTGTTCAATAGTTTAGCTGTTTAACTCATTACTTGGTAATGAAAAGTTTTGCTGGGTATATAGAATAGTGCTATTCTGAAATTTTATTGAAATGTCTTTTAAATATTTAATTCAGTTTTTACCTCAAAGACTAGATCAATCAATATGAGCTTATTAAGGTTCATTTGAAAGTGTATCGTTTATGGATGGGTAATAATTGGCCCGCTATGTCCGGTTCTTGTACTAGTGCTGCTTGTTAAGCTGATATTATATGGATTTTTTTTGCGAATATATGGCAAAGGTTTGGTGTAGGATTCACATCTCTTAAAATCTATATCAGAAGCATATCGAAGACTCTTTAGACTTACCGTACACCTTATGCTTAGGCAACATCTTGTGTTCAAATTAAATCTAAGACTAAATCACTATCAAAGCGAATTACGAATAAATGTTTAATTAAAATATCTTATCTCAAAACAATATCATCTTCAGTGGATAACCCACACATTCCCAACCAAATACCAAATTATTTCCTTATTTTTGAAAAATTTTTCAACTTTGCTTAATTGCATAATTATTTATACATCAAACGGCAAAACTTGTTCGTTTGAGTTTTGAGGAAAATAACATCTAACCTACCTTAGAAAATATGTACTCGTACGTATATGAAATGAATGTAAAAAGCGTTTTATATCAAGAACATCTTATAAATAGTAGTAATATTTATGTAAAGATCTCTTCTTTGCATAAAATTCCAATTAATTTTGAAAATATTTCTGCCAATATAAACTCATTATATTAGAAATTCAAAGACATAAATGAAGCAGATGCAGTTACGTTTACGTACATGTAAACAACATATGTATGTATGTATGTAAAATGAAATGGAAGCTGAAAGTATGTTATGGTGGGTAATGTATGTAAAGTGTGTGTCTGTAAAATCACAATTGGTTGCATGAACTCGTTATTATTGTTGTTATTGTTATTATTGTCAATAATAACTTCCTTTACGTATCCACCACATGTAAATGTTAATATGAATGTATGTAAGTATTTTGTATAATAAATACATTGTCGTTACATATAAAGACATATTCATATTAATTCCTTTATATGGTAAGTATTCATGTATATCAAATATTTACATGTGAATATGCTTGTGTGTATATGTGTGCGTCTTTATAAGTGTATCAGTATTTGTATTAATAAATCGTAGAATTCTTGAAATTACAATAAGAATTTGATTTGCATTTTTGTTGTTTATCAAATACAATTTGCCAATTTTGCCAAGAAATGCAGTCAATCTATATGTGAGTACAATATAACTCACAGAATCCAAAAACGAAGGCATTATTTAGAAGGAAAACCACTAGTATTTGTATGTAGCACTAACTAGTGGTTGTAGCAGCAACATCATCAAAACACAGGCAACAACAACAATAATAGTAACATTTTCAATATTATCGTCATCTGACAAATGCATAAATACGTTGTTGCACGAGAAGAAAGAAGAAACACTCATCTCACATACATTACGTGCAACTAAGGCTATACAAATATGTATACGTATGGGGAAGCTTAAATATGTAGCAGTGTTGCAAGAATTATTAGAAGGGCTATTCGCTTAAATATATTTCTTTAACTCAATAATATTTGTTAAGAATAAAGAAAAAACTTAAAAATCTTAAGAAAAATCATTTTATTCTATTGTTTACATAGTGTCAACTGTGTAAAAAAATTAAAAATAATGTGTAAAAACTTATCTTAGGACATAATATAAAGAAATAAGCTTCAAAATTTCATTAAGAACCATTTTAAGCAATTGTTTACACCAAGTAAATAATGTAAAGAATAGAAAAAATGGCTTAAAAATATAAATTCTATAACAATTTATATGTAACTAATACAAAAATACATTTCTGCAATTGTTTACACTATGTCAAAAATGTAAACAATTGTTAAAAACAATTTTCAACCGTGTAAAGAATTATAAACTATGTCTAAGTGGAGTCAGCAATGTGTAAAAACTTATTTTAGGTCATATTATAAGGAATATGCTTCAAAATTTCTTTAAAAACCATTTTTAGCAATTGTTTACACCAGCTAAATAATGTAAAGAATAGAAAAAAGGGCTTAAAACACAAATTCCATAAAAATTTGTATAAACCAAAGTGAAAAATACATTTTTGCAATTGTTTACACCATGTCAATAATGTAAACAATTAAAAAAAACCAATTGTCAACTGTGTAAATAATTGTAAACAATGTATAAAAAGTTGCCTGGAGTCGCTATACTGGCAAATATGATATAAAACATATTAAAAAATCATTTTATTCAATTGTTTACATCAACTAAATAATATAAAGAATTAAAAAAATAGCTTGAAAATATAAATTGTAAAAAAATTTGTATGTGCCTAATAGAAAAATACATTTCTGCAATTGTTTAATGTAAACAATTGATAAAACCAAAAGTTAACTGTGTAAAGAATTATAGACAATGTGTAAAGAGTTTCCTGGAGTCACTATACTGCCAAACTTGATATAAAACATCTTAAAAAAACATTTGAATCAATTATTTACACCAAGTAAAATATGTAAAGAATTAGAAAAATGGCTTAAAGACATAAATTCTACAAAAAATTGTATGCAATTAATTAAAAAAAGCATTTCTGCTATTGTTTACACCATGTCAAGAATGTAAAGAATTGATAAAACCAATTGTCAACTGTGTAAAGAATTATAGAAAATATGTGAAGAGTTGTCTGAAGTCATTTTACTATCAAATATGATATAAAACACCTTAAAAAAACATTTGAATCAATTATTTACACCAAGTAAAAAATGTATACAATTAGAAAAATGGCTTAAAGACATAAATTCTACCAAAAATTGTATGCAATTAATTAAACAAGCATTTCTACAATTGTTTACATCATGTCAAGATTGTAATCAATTGATAAAACCAATTGTCAACTGTGTAAAGAATTATAGAAAATATGTGAAGAGTTGCCTGAAGTCATTATACTGTCAAATATGATATAAAACATTTAGTTTACACCATGTTAATAATGTAAAGAATTGAAAAACACTTTTAAATCATGAGTATAATAAATGTTTTCAAGACCTTTAATCAGTATCATATTTTTGGAAATATTTTTAGCATGTCAACAATGTAAACAATTCAAAAATCAAATATGTTTTAACTATTTTATAAAGAATTAAAAAAAATTCTTAAATATTTCATTGTAAATGGGTATAAAATTTTATTTTTAACCATAATTGAAATTCTTGTTTATAAAATGTCTTATAAAATCGTTAAGGCAATTGTTTACACTATGTAAATAATGTAAAGATTTAAAAACATACCCCTAAGCCATAAATCTAGTATGTAAATAAATAAATAGTACATTTCTGTAATTGTTTACACCATGTCAACAATGTAAATAATTGATAAAACCATTTTCTACTATGTAAAGAACTTAAAACCATGTATTGGAAGTTGATTTAACTCGTTTTATAATAAAATACACTGAAAACTATCCTGCAAACACGTTATTGACAATTGTTTACACCATGTAAATAATGTAAAATATTTAAAAACTCTTTAAATTCATATAATCTTAAATACATTTTCTAGGTTTTCAATCAATATCACTTTTCTGTAATTGTTTACACCATGTCAATATTGTAAACAATTGATAAAAGCCATTTTCTAATATGTTAAGAACTTAAAACAATATATGGACAGTCACTTCAATTCATTTTATAATAAAATACCCCGAAAATATCCGAAAAATCCGTTATTGACAATTGCTTATACTATGTTAATAATGTAAAAAATGTAAAACTCTATGAAATTATATCATCTTAAAGATTTCTTCTCGGTTTTTAATCAATATAACTTCTCTACAATTACTTACAGAATGTCAACAATGTAAACAATGGAAAAATCAATTTTTATTAATAATTTAAAAAAAAAATACTCAAATATTTTATTGTTAATGGATGTAATATATTACTTCCAGTCATACACCATGTAAATAATGTAAAGAATTATAAAAATGCCTTAAAAGAGTAAATCCTCAACTATTTTTTTGCATATAAATTAAAAAGTATATTTCCATAATTGTTTTCGCCAATTACGGTGAACAATTAATAAAAGATATTTTTTTTTACTCTTTATTAGAAATTTTACACAATCTTATAAAATTCTTTTTTAATTTCATTATTAAAACTTTATCAATAATGTAAATATATGTAGAATATTACTTTAGGTCATAATGCATTTCAAATTTTAATAAAAAACTTGTTAAACCCATTTTATATGATTGTTTACATCTTGTAAATAATGTAAAGAATTAGAAAAATGTCTAAAAAGCCTTAAATCTCAAAATATTTTTTTTTTTTTATTTCATTTAAAAGGTACTTTTCTGCTATTGTTTACACCATGTCAATAATGTAAACAATTAATAAATGGAAATATTTTAACTTGTTATAGACATTTAGCTAATTTCGATAAAAATTCTTGATAAATTTCATTATTTGAACTTGGTCAATAATGTAAATCTATGTAAAATATTACTTTAGGTCATATTAGAATTAAAATTTACACAAACAACCTTTCAAACCGGTTTTAGACAATTGTTTACACCATGTAAATAATGTAGGGAATTGGGGAAATGCCTAAAAAGCCTCAATCGTTTAAGTATTTTTTTTTGTATCTAAATTAATAGGTACTTTTTTACAATTGTTTACACCATCTCAATAATGTAAAAAATGTATAAAAATTAATTTATACATTTTAACTTTTCTTATAGACATTTAACACATTTTGACAAAATTCATGATAAATTTCATTATTTAAACTTGGTCAATAATGTAAATCTATGTAAAATATTACTTAAGATCATAATACATTTAAAATTTTAATGAAAAAAAAAATGTAAACCCGTTTTAGACAATAGTTTACACCATGTAAATAATGTAAAGAATTAGAAAAATGTCTTTAAATCGTTAAATCTGCAAATATTATTATGTATCTACATAAGAAATACATTTCTGTTATTGTTTACACCATTTAAGTAATGTAAACAATTGATAAAATAAGTTTTTTTTAAATTTATAATGAAAGCTTTTTACAACTAGATAAAACTCTTCAGTAATTACATAATTTACACGAAGTCGAAAATGTAAATTGGTGTAAAATATTATTTCAATTCATAAAATAATTGTAATTTATACATATAAACTTTTAATACCATTTTAAGGCATTGTTTACACTATGTAAATAATGTAAAAATGTCGAAAAAAACAAAAAAAAAAAAAAACTTAAATTATGAGAATGTCTCAAAGGATTTTATTATTTTACACCATGTCAATAATGTAAACAATTGATAAAAGCAGTTATTTTAAATTTGTAATGAAAACATTTGACTCTTAAATAAAATTCTTCAATAATTACATTATTTACACAAAGTCGATAATGTAAATTGGTGTCAAAAATTACTTTAAATCATAATATAATCGTAGTTTATACATATAAACTCTTAATACCAATTTTAGATATTGTTTACACTATGTAAATAATGTAAAAAATCATAAATTATGGTTTTAATAAAGATTTTATTTATATTGCTTCTCTTTAACAAAATTCAAATTATCTGTGAATATGTTCTTTTCCAAAATTAAATGGACCCTACTAATACTCTAGAGCCTATGCTTAAATCGAGGTTGTTTTTTGTATTGTTGCACGCAAAAGCACGTAAATGTGCATGTAATTAAAAATGGAATTTTAATCGTTACTTTACCTAAGCATACGTTACAATAATAGCAACAGCAATAACAACAATAGCGGCCTAGAACCAGCGAGGATGTCTCATACTACTTTCAAACATTTATGTTAAAAGAAAATCAGTTTACATTTAAGAAATATCTACACAATACGCAAAAAAAAACTATGAAAGACTGAAAAACCAAGAAAGAAAAAACTGTAAAGAATAGATACTCATATAGGAAAGAAAAAAAAACACGCGCCAATATACAATTCATTAACGATTTCACCAAATGCAATGGCATATACCGCCTACCACACGCCTTCCTTTAACTCTGACTCTAGCAAATACCAAAAATTTTGTTTTTTTTTAGCAAATAGCTGCTATAAAGCTATAATGCAGTTTCAGTTATTGCTTTGATAATGTGTAGAATATTGGTTGCTAGTGCTGCTGCTGCAGCTGCTGCGACTTTTGGCAATGATGATGCCATTAGTTGTTTGCCACACGCTTATTGTGGTTGTTGTTGCTGGTGGTGAAAAAGTGATGGTAGTGATGCTGTTGGTGGCTGTTACGACTTAACATCTCATCTACTTAGCCTCAATATCTGTCCGTCCTTCTCTCTGTTAAGTTTCTTTTTAATTTGTATTCTTTTCTAGCTGATTTTCCTTCTTTTTTTGCTTTTGCTGCTGCTTATAGAAATGAATTGCAAATTACGTGTTTTTAAATTGAAGTTTTACGATGTGAGATACTTTTTCAAGATGTGTTTTGTTGTTGTTGGTTTTAAGATTTTTTTTAATTTTGTTTTTCAGGCACTTAATGTGGAGCATTCTGGGGCAGAATTGCAAAATGAAATGAAATAAAATTATGTGTTTCTGTGGTACTATAGATAAATTTTTTGGAGGGGAAGGTAGACCAATTAGAAAAATGGTAAAATTGGTAGAACAAAAAGCTAAATTTAAATCAGGATGTGTAGAAATTTACTTTTAATAAATTTTGTTACAAATATTTCAGACATTTTGATAAAAATTATCTGAAAACTTAATTGTTTACACAGTGTAAACAATTAAAATAGATGAACAACTAATTCCTGTCACTTATAATTGAATAAAATTTACACAAAAAATCAGTTGAAGCCATTTAAGTCAATTGTTTACATCATGTAAATAATGTAAAGAATTAAAAAATGATATAAAAACACAAATTTACCAATTATTTACAAGCTAGCAAATAAATAATAAATCTTTACAATTGTTTGCGTCATGTCAACAATGTAAATAACGGAAATTCGCACTTATTTACTTATATATTTTATTATATAAAAATGGAAAAATTGGTAGAATTAAAAGATAAATTTAAATGTATTCAAATTTACTTTTAATAAAATTTTGTTTATCAATATTTCCCACGTTTTGATTATATTACCTGAGAGCTCAATTGTTTACACAATGTCGACAACAAAAATGGATGAACAAAAATCTCCTGAAACTCACAATTGAATAAAATGTACACAAAATATCAGTTTAAGCTGTTTTCGTCAATTGTTTACATCATGTAAATAATGTAAAAAATTACAAAAATGCTATTAAAACACAAATTTGTCATTTGCTAATAAGCTATTAAAAAAATAACGTATTTCTACAATTGTTTACCTGAGAGCTCAATTGTTTACACAGTGTCGACAACAAAAATGGATGAAAAAAAATCTCCTAAAACTCACAGTTGAATAAAATGTACACAAAACATCAGTTTAAGCTGTTTTCGTCAATTGTTTACATCATGTAAATAATGTAAAAAATTAACAAAAATGCTATTAAAACACAAATTTGTCATTTGCTAATAAGCTATTAAAAAAATAACGTATTTCTACAATTGTTTACGGCATGTCAACAATGTAATTAATGGAAATTCTTACTTATTTATGTATATTTTTTATAAATCAACAAACAGTAGCTTACAAATAAATTAAATGCACAAAAAATGTCATTTAAAGCCGTTTAAGTCAATTGTTTACATCATGTAAATAATGTAAAAAATTAAAAAAAATGCTGTAAAAATACAAATTTACCATATATTAACAAGTTATTCAAAAAATAATATATTTCTACAATTGTTTACGCCATACCAACAATGTAAATAATATAAATACTTACTTTTTTACGTATATATTTTACTATTCAACAAACCGTTGCTTATAACTTAATTAAATATTATTAAAATAGCTATTAACATATTTAATTCAATTATCTACATGATGTAAATAATGTAAAGAATCTTAAAAATGCTAAAACGCTTAACAAAAGAAATAATTTATAAGATAATAAATATATAATAGATTTTTTACTCTATGTCAACAATAAAAACGCGTTAGAAATGGTTACAGTAACTTAAAAGTATGTAACATTTACACAAAAAAGAATAATGCCATAAAACACAATTTTTTGTTAAACAATTTTTCTACTATAGAAAATTTTTTGTTAAAAAATTTTTCTACTATAGAAAATTTTTTGTTAAAAAAATTTTCTACTATAGAAAATTTTTTATTAAGGGAAATTTTTTGTTATAGAAAATTTTTTGTAAAAAAAATTTTCTTTGTAGAAAAAATTTTTTTCTTGTATAGAAAATTGTTTGTTCTTCTATAGAAAATTTTTTGTTAAAAAAATTTTCTTCTATAGAAAATTTTTGGTTAAAAAAATTAGTTAAACAAATTTTCTTCTACAGAAAATTTTTTGTTAAACAAAATTTCTTCTATAGAAATTTTTTTGTTAAAAAAATTGACTTCTATAGAAAAGTTTCTTCTATAGAAAATTTTTTGTTAAAAAATTTTCTTCTATAGAAAATGTTTTGTTAAAAAAATTTTCTTCTATAGAAAATTTTTTGTTAAAAAAATGTTCTTCTATAGAAAATTTTTTGTTAAAAAAATGTTCTTCTATAGGAAGTTTTTTGTTAAAAAAATGTTCTTCTATTTTTTTTAACAAAAAAATTTTTTCTATAGAAAATTTTTCATTAAAAAATTCTTCGGGATATCTTCCCTTATCCAAATAGATTTCTTCTAAATACTTATAGTTTAGTCTTAATCGCATTTTGAGTTTATTAAGGTATATGGAGGTAAGTTGCTAACTTAGACCATTTAATGGGCTAGAGAAACTAATACTGCACATTTAAGATACACTGAGAAAAATAAAAATTTGTTAAAGAAAACTTAAAGGAAATTATAAATAAAATAATTTGGACTTAACATAAAAAAATTGTAGGTTATGTAAATGGGTGTTACTCAAATTATTTGTAAGATTAAAATTTTTTTGTTTTCACTTTTTCTTTCACTGCATTTTGTTGGATCATTTCTTTAACTTTATGTGTTAGCGTTTGTCTCTGTAATATATACAAATATTCCGATATTATGGTTTTCTTTATAAGATGTTGCAAATTGATAATTACAACATTTTTTTAAAGTGTTTTATTTTTTCTTATTTTTTCCTTTTATTTTTTTCTCTTAATTTTAAATATCAGTTATCACAGGCACAAGAAGACATTTGAAGTTTATGAAGTTCTATGGAAATGAGAAGTTCATTGTATTGACAAATGAATATTTAAGAAAAACATTACAATAAATTTTACACTTAGGATAAAACTTGAAGAGGGATATAAAAATGAGAAGTAGATTAAAAGTCAGAAAAGAGATTTTTTTTCAAAAGTTGACATGAGGTAAATTATGTAAAATATAAGAAAAATAATACTGGTCAACAAGGAAAATTACTTTGAGATCTTACTACTTAATTTCAATGTATTATGGCCCCCTAAGTACAAAAATATCCAAAAGAGGTCATCCCTTGATTTTACCATATCTTGGGAATGGCTTATCTAAATTCGTTGAAAGATACTTTAGCGGATTTATTACCAAATTTGCTTTAAGCTTTAATAAGACAATTTGTTCATATGCTCAACGCTTGTGGAGTTCTTCACCTACAAATGTAAAAAAATAATTTGATTTTTTTTTTTATCAAAAATTTTTCTATAGAAAATTTGTTTATCAAAAATTTTTCTTTAAAAAAATTTATTTATCAAAAATTTTTCTATGGAAAATTTTTTTATCAAAATTTTTCTATAAAATTTTTTTTTTCTCAAAATTTTTCTTAGAAAATTTTTTATCAAAAATTTTTCTATAGAAAACTTTTTTATCAAACATTTTTCTATAGAATTTTTTTTTTATCAAACATTTTTCTGTAGATTTGTTTTTAATTTTTCTATAGAAAATTTTTTTTATCAAATATTTTTCTATAAAAAATTTTTTTATCAAAAATTCTTCTATAGAAAATTTTCTTATCAAAAATGTTTCTATCGAAAATTTTTTTTCAAAAATTTTTCTATAGAAAATTCTTTTATGGAAAATTTTTGTATAGAAATTTTTTTTTCAAAAATTGTATAGAAAATTTTTTTTTGTCAAAAATTTTTCTATAGAAAATTTTTTTTATCAACAATTTTTCTATAAAAAATTTTTGTATCAAAAATTTTTCTATACTTTTTTATCAAGAAATTTTCTTACAAAAATTTTTTAATCAAAAATTTTTCTCTGGAAAATTTTTTTTGTATAGAAAATTTTTTTATCAAAAATTTTCTAAATAAAATTTTTTTTGTCCAAAATTTTTCTATAGAATTTTTTTTTTGAAAATTTTTCTATCAAAAATTTTTTTTATCAAAAATTCTATCGAAAATTTTTTTTATCAAAAATTCTATAGAAAATTTTTTTATACTAAATTTTTCGATAGAAAATTTGTTTATCAAAAATTTTTTTATAGAAAATTTTTTTATCAAAAATTTTTCTATAGAAAGTTTTTTTTATCAAAAATTTTGCTACAGAAAATTTTTTTTATCAAAATTTTTCTATAGAAAATTTTTTTATCAAAAATTTTCTATAGAAAGTTTTTTCTTATCAAAATTTTTCTATATTTTTTTATCAAAAAATTTTCTATAGAAAATTTTTTTATCAAAAATTTCTATGAAAATTTTGTTATCAAAAATTTCTATGAAAATTTTCTTACAAAAACTTCTGTATAGAAAATTTTTTTTATTATAAATTTTTCTATGAAAATTTTCTTACAAAATTTTTTCTATAGAAACTTATTTCATCAAAAATTTTTTTATAGAATTTTTTTTTTTATCAAAAATGTTTCCATAGAAAAGTTTTTTTATCAAAAATTTTTCCATAGAAAATTTTTTTATCAAAAATTTTTCCATTGAAAATTTTTTATCAAAAATTTTTCTATAGAAAATTTTTTTATCAATAATTTTTCTATAGAATATTTTTTATCAAAAATTTTTTCATCAAAAATTTTTCTATAGAAGATTTGAAAATTTTTTGATGCAAAAATATTTTTATTGAAAATTTTTATAGAAAATATTTTTATCGAAAATTTTTCTATAAAATATAATTTTTGTCGAACAATTTTCCAAAGAAAATTATTTTTATTAAAAATTTTTCTATAAAAAAAATTTTTGGATTAAAAATATCTAAAAAAAATATAAAAATCTAAAATTGTTTAATATTAGAATTTATTTCTGTTTCGAAAAATATTCCCAATATTTACAAAAATATTCCCCATGTTTATAAAAATTATAGTGTCGTGGCAACAATGTTCGAGATTATATTTACGAAAATTAAAAAAATTCATCGGCTTCTGGTGGTATGGACTGCCTACTCCTAATTGTAAGGGGTCTGGCAAACCATAGACTTCATTGTCTTAGTGAGTCTGAACCAGAGGGTCACACTCAACTAGCCCTAACCGAAAAATTTCAATTCTTTCAAAAGTTCTGCTGTGTGTCTAAATAATTATAAAAACCAAAATTTTAATTTATGATTCTAACTTCCTTTATTGATGATTATAGAGCTCAACCTTTGTCTCAAACGTTTCTATAATTCATCAAATATTTCCCTTCATCTAATTAAAGGTTGTCCTCTTAAAAAAATATTTTTCTTCATCAACAAATTTGCAATTCTTTTAATTATATGCGAATTTAATTTGTATGCTAAGACTATAACTTGATTTATGACTAATTCAGCTAAACTGGCCTAAAAGCTTCAAAAACAAAAAGAAGCGCATAAATAACAAAAATAACAACAACAAAACCAGGCTAGTCAAGAAAACAGAATTCTTGATCTTTCAGCGGCATTAAGACCAAGTTTGCATACAAAAAAAAAACATATTCAAAAAACAGACAAATACAAAGAAAAAAAAGTACAAAACATAAGACAGACATTCATAACGACAAACATACACATGTTCAACTTAAATGTTACCTAATTATGGCTTATAATTCCTTTTTCCCCCTTCCCAGCGACTTCCTTAAGCCCCGATCAAAGAACCTTACAAAAGGTCTTAGTAGATAAAATTCATAAACTTACTCATTCATTGAAATTTAAGTAGTTCTTGGGTTATTGCTTTTATATTTTTCAGATATTTTTTTCTTTATATTGTAGATATGCAGTTTCTTACGATTCGTATTCTCATCATTCTCTTTTTGTATCTACATAAAGTCTAAACCAATTAAAATTTGCAAATGCTGGCGTGCATTCATAAATCAATTATTGATTTATGAGATTTTTCTGTTTTTTTTTTTTCTTCATTTTGGATATCGTAGGTTTTTCTTGTGGCCCAGAATTAATACTCGAACAAACGAATATGAGAGAAATAAAGACAAAAGTTTAGCGAAATGAATTGAAATGAAAAAATGTAGCTTTAAAGCTGATTATTTGTTAAGGGGATATTTTTATAAAGTTTAAATACATATTCGCTTTTTTAACTCCTCAGGAGTATCAAGAGAGCGTGGAGGGAAATTAATTTAAATTGAAACGATTAACCGGTTTTTAATAAGGAACTTTAACAATCATAATCATTAAAAAAAAGTTGACTGACTTAGACTAGATCAGTGCGCACATGCAACCCCAAGGGTTTTGGAAATATCCAGTAAATAGTCACTGGAGTTTCTCTTGGATACTTACCTATAATGAGTTCGCTGTGGACATGCATCCGTACCAAACTGAAACCATGTTTTTTGGACAGACCATCCCCTCTGGTGGAGCTGATCCTATTTAAACTCTTTCCGGTATATACACGACTTGTATATGTATATGACGACTTGTAGCGCCCCAACAAGGCTAAGGGCTGATATACTACACACACATTTACACATTTATCCCGATTCGACTCAGCTCCCAAAGATACGGCATCCTCCCAATCATATCAGCAGAGTCGAGCCGCACTCCGAAGGAGCCCATACAGCCAAATCGCTTTACTTCCTGACACTCACAGAACGTACTAAACACCATTAATGCATACTCACTCACACTTCTCACTCTATCCTGAGTGCCAAGCAACCCACTCACATCATAAACGTCCTCAGTTATAAATTACCTTGAACCTTCTTGGTCACATATGTGAATACCCGGTCCAGGTATTTACACAACACATGCTTCCAATCCTTATACTCAGTAACTGCAGTAACACGTACCTGACTAATTCAACGGACGCTAATATAGAAATTTAAGCCCATCATTGGATTCAATGGTTTTTCGAGGACTGGCTTTTGTAAATCCCATATGCGACAATTTTGTTTGTTTTAATTACAACCTGTTTGAGTGGATTTTCTTATTCGTTGCCTATCTCGCGGGATCTAGTCTAATGCAGCGCTGGCTATAATGTCATGAGACTTTCAGATCTTATAACAAATCCATCCCATGACTCGTGATCTTCGTTTTCCTGAATTTAATCTTAGTCCTGCCCTGGTACCGGCTTTAACCAGGCCAGTCGAGAGCCGAGACTCCACACTATTCCTCATTCTTCTGCAAGGGCTTCTATCTTGACAGCGTTTAAAGCTATGTTGAAGACATAAAGCATAACCTTTGGTGGAAATGTACTTTATTTCCTTATAGTCCAAATTCTTAACTGTATGATATGAATTCCTATCTCATTCGGAGTCCTCTTTAAGTTCGTTTTAATACAATCTAAGTTAAAAAAGGGTTATGTAGTTTGAAACCAAGCAACCTTTCTAATTGATCTTAGCCAGACTCATCTTAGTTATACTTTATCTCAACTGTGGACACTGAACTCCTCATCATATCACCCGGGGAACTACGTTAGGCCCGTTAATGTAATAAGCTAACAGGTGCCGCGAGTTATCCCATAAGAAATATAAAAAGTCGGTAATAATTTCTCTCGATACATATCGAGTTTTCTCTGGGACCGCACTATAAGAGTTGTAATAGATGGGATCTCATCAAACGAGTTAACGATCAATTCAAGGGTACCGCAAGGCTCCGTTCCATCTCCTAACCTACTTCTTAATGACCTCCTACGTCAAACTTCCTATATACTCTTTTGCAGATGATAGCAACATTAGTCCCTCATACTCATTAAATTATAGAACAAGCCTCTTGGAGATTAAGGCCATAAGACAACATTTGAACGAAACGTTAAATCGGGATCTTAGTACAAGCTCCGAATAGGGTCGATTTTAATACCCGGAAGGCCTAATGTTGTGTTTTAACATACAAGCGCATGTGCGATCATCTGTATTTTGATAATTTAGATAATTTAGAATCAGAAGCTCTTGATGTTCTAAGCGTGAGAATTTAGTGTGATGTCCGTTGGACTAGGCACATTTTTCAAAAGTCGAATGAAGCATATCTGACTTGTATCCGACAGAAAATGGAATATAACCCTCATTTATGGGCCGGTCCAAAAATAATTTATTTTGGAGCTTCCCGACTGCTGAATTAGAATCAGAAGCTCTTGATGTTCTAAGCATGAGAATTTAGTGTGATGTCCGTTGGACTAGATACATTTTTCAAGAGTCGAAACAAGCATATCGGACTTGTATCCGACAGAAAATGGAATATAACCCTCATTTATGGGCCGGTCCAAAAATTGTTTATTTCGGAGCTTCCCGACTGCTGAGAGGGAAGGACAAAGATGCCTATATCTGAAAACCGTGCATCTATATAAAACACTCGTGTTTCTTCTAGAGTACATCCATTCGTGGTCGGCTGGACAGAAAATCGCACAACCCATTACAGAGCAAATTCATTCTTTAGGCTTCGAAATTGCAGAATATCCGCACAAGATTGAAGCGCATGTGTTTCTAAAATTTGCTCGGCCATTGACGTTCTTCTGTTATCCTTGACTCCCAGTGGAGCATAGGTTGTAATTATAGGCTGGTTAACTGGTTGTAATTATAGGCTATTTAAGTAAGTAACAAACGTGATCCACATCTTCTAAGGTGCTGTTGTTGATTTTAAAAGTCCTGGATGTAGAACAGTTGTTTTCCGCCTGTCCTGGTAGGGATTTTGATGACACTGTATGGCATTTTGGACATGTCTGGATAGTTGTGAGATATCAGATAGATATCGTCAGCATAGCCTAGATTCTATAATCAAAAACCTTCACACAATTTCTAGTTCTCTCTTGACAAGTAAGAAAAATGGGGACATAATATATCCTTTCTTTCTCATCTTTAGCTACGAGAATTTTGCGAATAAGTTGGTTTAAATTTAGTATTCGACAGCTTGTATTTTTATATAGGACTTGAATAGGATTAACTGACTTAACGAAATAATTGGAACCTAATAATTTGGCTTTAGACCGTGTAAATCTACCACTGGCCAGATCTTCACACAAATTCTGGAGACACTTTTGCGTTCATAATAGTTTTTCTTTAAAAAGATAAAAAAATTCAATTCTTCAACTTTTAGCTGGACAACTTTAATTTTAGCTTGACACTGGACAAGCGCTAAAAAAGCTGGACAATTCAGTCTAATCCAGCCTGACTGGCAACCCTACAGGGACCCCTTTACATTGTATTAATGGCTTTTTTAAAATCTGTAAAACTTAAGTTCAATGGGGATCTTCATTCCACCGGTTGCTCTACAATCACTCTTAAGCTATTAACATGGCCGAGGTACAATTGTTTTGAACGGAAACCTGCTTGCTTCTTCCTCATTTAACTGTGGCGACAATTTGTTTGAAATTCTTGTTAATGGTGCTGGGAAATGTAATGCCCCTCCAATTACTTCGGTCTGAGAAAACCGATCTCTCAATCACCAGGTTACTTTTAGCACCCAAACCAGTAAATAAATAGATCTGGATTTTCTGTTATATTTCTGATAGCATCTTACTATCAACTCTTCCATATATTTGTTATCGGAGAATATTTGGGCACTGAAATCGATCGATTTTCATCATAATATCGCCTATGTTATATCAAAGATATCAGATATCAATCGTCCTCCCCAGGAGACTATAGAACTCCACTTTGGTTGACATATTGAAAGGCTTTGTCTTACTGGAAAGGTATTGTATGCATGTTAGGTTTCTGACTCGAGTGATTATTCAGTTAGAGTTTGGTTTCCAATAGATCATTGCTTTTTGATATTCCATTGATAGTATTAATCTACTAGATTGTGATCGGTCAAATGGTTTTCCGGAATTGATTAAGGTTGTTGTTGTGGTTGTAACAGCTCTAACATTTACAATTTTATAATTTTTTATGGGGGATCTGATTGGAGATCAAGGCCAAGAAATTGTGCTACTTCTACTGGATGAGTCCAAGTGAACTAGCATTGGCGGTACAGTTGAAAATATGGGGGCTATCATGAGGACCCTGGCCATAAGCTGGGCATATGTTTGGGATGACAAGGTCTATGCGGGTTTAAAAGATATTTAATTTGTTGCTCCAGCCCGATCTCAGTTGAGCCATTATAACCTGAAATCGCGGAGTTGATGGCGTCTTTATGAATGTTATTTAATGCTGACATGTACGAGGTATGATCTTAAGGATCAAGTACATATCTTCGTATTCTATCCTCATACAGGCGAAGATCTTTCCTGACATGACTCGGGGAAGATGCCAACTGTATGATTTTAAAGTTTGGATAATTTCTCCGATGACATCCAAAAAGGAACTTCTGAGATAGCATAATGTTGTGTTTCTTTACTGGTTTCCTCATGAAGATGATGTGGTGAGGTAATTCGTAGGCAGCCTGTTATAGTTCTTAGGGCTGCATTTTGGCAGCATTGAATATTTCTCCTTTGAGAATCACATAGCGACGCTGACCACACTGGAGCAGCATAAATTGCCCCTGACCGATCAATCGCTTAATAGGTAGACAGCAAGGTTTCTTTGTCCATTTACCAAGTACCGACGGCTAGTGCTTTAAGGACCTTGTTTCTACATCTCAATTTATGCGCGACAGTTGTGGCATGTGCTGACGAAGTAAAAAGGCTGTCGAGTGTAACTCCCAGGATTTTCGGGTGGAATTGGTACACTATCGATCTCGACGCCAAGTTGTAGGCTTACTTATTTTGTCCAGGTGGTAAATAATGCCGCTGAGGATTTAGTTGATTGTATCTTCAGGTTACTTTCAGTGAAGAAATTGTGGATGACACCGAGATAACGATTCACCTTAACGCGTAGGTGTTCCACGTTATGGCCGATTGCCATTATCGTGTAGTGTTCCGCATATGATATCACTTCAACGCCTTGCGGCGGAGTTAGCAGTTTAGAGAGGTAGAAGTTAACACTATTCCGACCGAAGGTGTCAAAAGACATCTTTTTAAACTTTGACTTGAATTTTTTTTTTTAGTTGAATAATTTTTTCAAATTTTTTTTTTTGACAATTCATATAATAGTTGTTAAAATTATTTTAACAACTATTATATGAATTGTCAAAAAAAAAAATTTGAAAAAATTATTCAACTTATTATTCAACTTAAAAAATAATTTCGGTCGGAATAGTGTTAAACAGAAATAATGTCATATTATATGCTGTAGCAATCTCGCCAAAGATAGGCCAATGTATCTCCCTTAGGCCAAGGAAACTGAGGCGAAAATTGTAAAATACACGGTATAGATATACGAGCCGTAAAAGTTTCATAGGCGTTATAGCTTTCCATGTTTCAATATTGGTACAGATTTTTATGCTAATGAGTCGTTGTTAAATTATAATTTATTTTTTTCATTTGCTTCTGTTTTGTTTATCATTTTTACTTGAGAGTGGTACCTGAGTACCTGGTACCAGAGCAACAAGCAAACCTCCAGGAAGCTGTTATTAAGTAATTCATATAGCGAAACGATAGTACCTTAAATGTTGTACATACGCCCAGATGAATCGCCGACTACATAATGACAAGATCTTAAATAGATCATGACTATATTATAACTAGATCATGATTAGATCATCACTAGAATATGACTATGTAATGATTACATTATGACTAGATCATAATAGGATCATGTCTAGATCACAGCTTGATCAGGATCAGATCATAACTAAATAATGATCAGATCATGACTTTATCCAAACTAGATTATGACTGTATAAGGATTTTTATTTACTTATTCAATTTTAATTCTTTTAGTTTTATAATTAGGCTCCATTGCCCTTAATGCATTAATAATCATTCTAACTTATTTTACCATTATTCTTACATATAATAATAATTTTTCTTTATCTCAAAGTTAATGCTAAAGCTTATTTATTTTAACCAAATACATACGTTTAGGTAATATATTTAATAACATGGCAACAGCGACAGCAGTTCTTTTTTTTTTTTTGATTATACCATAAACATTTGTATGCTCCAAGAATTGGCGTTGCATACCGGCAGTGTCAGCGTCTTTAAAGAATAAACAACAAATCGTTTGTGCTTGTGTTTGTTGTGAATGCATTTATTAAACATAATTGCATGTGGGCGTGGCTGGTTGAAATTTCTTTGATTAAACTCGATTAAAATCGCAACTTATTTAAAAGGAAGTTTTCGTTTTTTTTTTGTTGTTGTTTTATTATTATTTTGATATTTCATTATTATTTATTATTTTTTTTTAGTTTTGTTATATTATTATTTTATGCATCCATATGCTTTGTGTTCGGTTTGATTTGCTTTATAATGTGAGTTAATTTAGTGTTGCATGCTACAGGTGGGCGATAGCGAATTGAATTTGATTGAAAAATAAAATTTAGTTGAGTTTTCTATTACTGCTTTGAAATAGTCATGATCTAGCTATGATGTAGTAACGATCATCTTGTACTCTAGTCATGATTTGATTGTGACTATAGTCATTGAATTGTCATGATCTAGTTATGATCATGTTATTATATAGTTATCTTACAGACATAATATTGTAATGATCTAGTAGTAAGAGTCATAATGTAGACATTATATAGTCATGATCTGACTATAATCTAGTCACGATCTGGTCAAGATCTAGTTATGATCTTTTCTTGATATTGTAATGATCTAGTCATGATCTAGATCACATGTAGTCTTGATCATGCTATGATATAGCTTTGATCTAGCTTCTACAGAAATGTCTTCCTAACGTCAACTTTTCTATGGAAATGTCTTCCTAATATAAACTTTTCTATAGAAATGTATTCCTAACGTCAACTTTTCTATAGAAATGTCTTCCTAACGTGAACCATTCTATAAAAATTTCTTCCTCACGTCAACTTTTCTATGGAAATGCCTTTTTGAAGTCAACTTTTCTATAAAATTTTCTTCTTAACGTCAACTTTTCTACAGAAATGTCTTACTAACATCAACTTTTCGTTATAAATGTCTTTCTAACGTCAAACTTTCTATAGAAGAGTCTTCCTAACGTCAACTTTTCGATAGAAATGTCTTTCTAATGTCAACTTTTCTATAGAAATGTCTTCCTAACTTCAACTTTTCTATAGAAATGTCTTCCTAACGCCAACTTTTCTATAGAAATGTCTTCCTAACGTCAACTTTTCTATAGAAATGTCTTCCTAACGTCAACTTTTCTATAGAAATGTCTTCCTAACGTCAACTTTTCTATAGAAATGTCTTTCTATCGTCAACTTTTCTATAGGAATGTCTTTCTATCGTCAACTTTTCTATAGGAATGTATTCCTATCGTCAACTTTCCTATAGAAATGTCTTCCTATCGTCAACTTTCCTATAGAAATGTCTTCCTATCGTCAAATTTTCTATAGAAATGTCTTCCTATCGTCAACTTTTCTATAGAAATGTCTTCCTGTCGTCAACTTTTCTATAGAAATGTCTTCCTGTCGTCAACTTTTCTATAGAAATGTCGTCCTGTCGTCAACTTTTCTATAGAAATGTTTTCCTGTCGTCAACTTTTTTATAGAAATGTCTTCCTGTCGTCAACTTTTCTATAGAAATGTCTTCCTATCGTCAACTTTTCTATAGAAATGTCTTCCTATCGTCAAATTTTCTATAGAAATGTCTTCCTATAGTCAACTTTTCTATAGAAATGTCTTCCTGTCGTCAACTTTTCTATAGAAATGTCTTCCTGTCGTCAACTTTTTTATAGAAATGTCTACCTGTCGTCAACTTTTCTATAGAAATGTCTTCCTGTCGTCAACTTTTCTATAGAAATGTTTTCCTGTCGTCAACTTTTCTATAGAAATGTTTTCCTGTCGTCAACTTTTCTATAGAAATGTCTTCCTGTAGTCAACTTTTCTATAGAAATGTCTTCCTGTCGTCAACTTTTCTATAGAAATATCTTCCTTTTTTCAACTTTTCTATAGAAGTGTCTTAATATCGTCAACTTTTCTATAGTAAAGTCTTCCTATCGTCAACTTTTCTAGAGAAATGCCTTCCTATCGTCAACTTCTCTATAGAAATGTCTTCCTATCGTCAACTTTTCTATAGAAATGTCTTCCTATCGTCAACTTTTCTATAGAAATGTTTCCTATCGTCAACTTTTCTCTAGAAATGTCTTCCTATCGTCAAATTTTTTATAGAAATGTCTTCCTATCGTCAACTTTTCTTTAGAAATGTCTTCCTATCGTCAAGTTTTCTATAGAAATTTCTTTCTATTGTCAAATTTTTTATAGAAATGTCTTCCTATCGTCAAATTTTTTATAGAAATGTCTTCCTTTCGTCAACTTTTCTTTAGAAATGTCTTCCTATCGTCAAGTTTTCTATAGAAATTTCTTCCTATTGTCAAATTTTTTATAGAAATGTCTTCCTGTCGTCAACTTTTCTATAGAAATGTCTTCCTGTCGTCAACTTTTCTATAGAAATGTCTTCCTGTCGTCAACTTTTCTATAGAAATGTCTTCCTGTCGTCAACTTTTCTATAGAAATGTCTTCCTGTCGTCAACTTTTCTATAGAAATGTCTTCCTGTCGTCAACTTTTCTATAGAAATGTCTTCCTGTCGTCAACTTTTCTATAGAAATGTCTTCCTGTCGTCAACTTTTCTATAGAAATGTCTTCCTGTCGTCAACTTTTCTATAGAAATGTCTTCCTGTCGTCAACTTTTCTATAGAAATGTCTTCCTGTCGTCAACTTTTCTATAGAAATGTCTTCCTGTCGTCAACTTTTCTATAGAAATGTCTTCCTGTCGTCAACTTTTCTATAGAAATGTCTTCCTGTCGTCAACTTTTCTATAGAAATGTCTTTCTGTCGTCAACTTTTCTATAGAAATGTCTTCCTGTCGTCAACTTTTCTATAGAAATGTCTTCCTGTCGTCAACTTTTCTATAAAAATGTCTTCCTGTCGTCAACTTTTCTATAGAAATGTCTTCCTGTCGTCAACTTTTCTATAGAAATGTCTTCCTGTCGTCAACTTTTCTATAGAAATGTCTTCCTGTCGTCAACTTTTCTGTAGAAATGTCTTCGTGTCGTCAACTTTTCTATAGAAATGTCTTCCTATCGTCAACTTTTCTTTAGAAATGTCTTCCTATCGTCAACTTTTCTCTAGAAATGTCTTCCTGTCGTCAACTTTTCCATAGAAATTTCTTCCTATCGTCAACTTTTCTCTAGAAATGTCTTCCTATCGTCAACTTTTCTCTAGAAATGTCTTCCTATAGTCAACTTTTCTCTAGAAATGTCTTCCTATCGTCAAATTTTCTATAGAAAAGTCTTCCTATCGTCAACTTTTCTATAGAAAAGTCTTCCTATCGTCAACTTTTCTATAGAAAAGTCTTCCTATCGTCAACTTTTCTATAGAAAAGTCTTCCTGTCGTCAACTTTTCTATAAAAATGTCTTCTTATCTTCAACTTTTCTATAGAAATGTCTTCATATTGTCAACTTTTCTATAGACTAATAATAGCTACATTCTTAGCTCCATTCTTAGCTCCAATCAAAATTTTAGCTTTGGTCCTAGTATTGATCATTCTTTATAGAGTACCTTTCAAGTCGACTTCTAACTCGTAGCTCCTCTCAAACTCCATTTGGTTGATAAATTTAAAAAAGGATTATAACCTGCTTTTAAGGAATTTTTAATCTTCATTATAAGTAGTTTTTTTGTGTGTAACCTCTTCTGCTTCATTTTCATTATAAAAATTTTTTTTTTTCCAGCTCATCATCTTCCAGAAGATATGGGATTTTTATTCAGTTCGCTGCTCCATTCATTCATTCATTGTATTGTAATTATACTTCATAAATCAGTTGACTTTGAGACTTTTTTGATTTTTGGTTTTTGTTTTTATATTCCTCTTCCTTTAATATTATTTATTTCTGTTTTTATTGCAAATGTTGTATATATTGGCTATTTAACGAAATCATCAGAAAGAAAAAAAAAAACACAGAAATTCCTGCTAAACCTTAACCGGCAACTAGTCCTGCTTCTCCCGCTGCTGCTGCTTCAGCCTTAACTTTTCTTAGCCATTCAATGCGTTTTTGGTCTCTGGTGCAGACTTGTGAATCTTTTAAGATTATTTATACATTTTTTTTCATTCTGTTCCTCTTCTTGGCTCTAAGTTGTATAAATTTTCATAAAACTTATAATTAAATAAATTATTGTGTATGTATGCAGATGTACAAGTTCGTGTATGTTTGTGATATTATGTGTTTGATTAATGAAAATCTCAATAAATTATAAACGCGAAATTAAAAAATAAAAGCAAAGCTTAAGAAAAACTCAAACAAAAAAAAAAAATAAAAAACTGTGGCAAGTTGTTCTGGCCATTTCGAAAAATAATATATATTTTTATGTTTTAAATAATAAATGAGATAAAACTGAAATGATTATAACTTTGTTGCGAAAGCATAAAATTAGCCAGGAATTTTTTTGTTGTTGCTGTTAGTTTCAGGATTAAAAGTGTGTCTGGGCGATTATAGTGAAATTAGTAATGTGGCTAAACATGTTCTAGTGACGTTTACAAACATGTTTTTGGGTGTTGGTAATTATTTGTGAGAGCTTTAAATTTTATATGATTTTTTTCTTAAATTAATTATTGTTAAAATTGTCCTCCAATTCTTTAGCAGAAATTTTAATGTTTTTAAGTTTAGCAACATGTTGCTAAGTTTTTGTGAAATCTGATTATCTCCAGACTTCAACGAAACAATGATAAATATTTCTCTAAGACTTGATTTTTAGCCTCACTAATATCAGCGCTATTAAGGTACAGGGCCAATACACGCGGCATGCGGCTGCGGGCTGTCGTAGTATTACCAGTACATAAAATGTGTGCTTGTTTACAAAAATGTTCATATAAAAAAATATTTGAGTAGGATATAATTAAATCTGGCAGCACTAAAAAAATCTGCCACGCGGAAAAGTAGAAAAAACTTATACTTTTTCCATTGCCGCTTGAAATTTGACAAATCAAAAAACAGCTGATTGCCGCCCGCAGCCGCGTGCATTGGCCTTCTACCTTTATTCGGTTTTTATATTATAAGCAACATGTTGCTTAATAAAAACAAAGTCTGATTTATATTCTATTAGTACTGATTTCTTTAAAACTAAAAATATATAAAATTTTTGCAACATGTTACTAAGCACTCTTTATATATCTATAACAGCAATGCTATTTTTATTCTGAGCAACATGTTTCTCAACATCAACAAAATCAGATTTATAGTCTATCAACTAAACAAGATGAGGTTCAAGCTACTGATTTGAAACTGAACCACTGAATAAAAAAATAAAATACCATATAAAATGCTTTAGAAAGTTTGTATAGCTTTAGCAACATGTTGCTAAAAATAAGATAATAAAGTTTCAGATTATCTTATTTTTAGCAACATGTTGCTATACAAACTTTCTAAAGCATTTTATATGGTCTTTTATTCTCTGCAACATATTTCACAACATAACTAAATTCTGATTTATAGTCCATCAACTGGACAAGATCAAGATTAGACCACAAAAAGCGAATTCTGCCAGATAATTAATTAATACTTTACAAATTTCATTGATGTAATATAGTTTTACATTGGTAGCAACATGTTGCTAAACATTTATGTAATCTGTTTACAATAATACGAGTAGTAAGTGATCTTAGCTGAGAATATGATTAAACCTTTATCAACATTTTCGCTCTTATTTGATTCTATATGTTGCTTAGCTACATACAATGACTTTACAATAAAAATCATATGTATAGATTATTTTAAGCAACATGTTGCTACACGAAAGTGGGATTTGACTAGACTTTGACTACTTTGACTATGACTTTCTTATAAATATCATGTGTATAGAAACATGTTGCTAAAGCAATAAAGTCTTTCTAATGAGGATATTTTTAGTCCATGACATGATTTATACAGTTTAAGCAAGGATAGGTCTACACAAGAAAACATTTTTAATAATATCGTAATTTTTTTAGATTTTTAGCAACATGTTGCTCAACAAAAGTCATTTTTATACTACATTAGCTATATAAGATGAAGATGACTAGATTAACAGTAACCAGGCCATTCATTATTTGAAAATTATTAAAACTGTATAAAATTATTGCTCTAATTTCATTCTATATGTCTTTCTAATGAAAATCATATGTTTAGAAACATGTTGCTAAAGCAATAAAGTCTTTCTAATGAGGATATTTTAAGACCAAGACATGATTTATACAATTTTAGAAAGGATTTGTCTATATAATAAAACATTTTCAATACCATCGTAACTTTTTTTTTTGGGGGGAATTTTAGCAACATGTTGCTTAAGCAATAAAGTATTTCTAAGGAGGATATTTTTAGCAAAAGACATGATTTATACAATATTAGCAAGGATTAGTCTACACAATAAAACATTATTAATACCATCGTAATTTTTTTAGATTTTTAGCAACATGTTGCTCAACAAAAGTCTGTTTTAGAGTCAGTTCCAAATGAATACAAAGTCTTTTCAAGGCAAACACTTTTAAACTAAGACTAATTCAGACTTCATTAACATTATATCAAGACTTGATTAAAGTTATACCAAAAACATTTTTAGCAACATGTTGCTAAAGCACTAAGGTTTTTCTAAAACACAAATTTTAAGTTCAAGATTTGATAATAACCAGATAAATACTTCTTTGATGTTACAAAAAGACTATCAAATTGTGATCGCTAACTAAAATATGGTTCAATATATTTAGCAACATGCTCCTGAATAAATATAAGTTGTTTCAAAGAAAAGCTTTCTTTAACTTGACTTCACCAAATCGACACTATTTCAATATTTGATAAATATTATATCAATAACATCACGTTAATAAATTATATAAGATTTGCAACATGTTGCTTAATTACTTATGAGTTTTTCTGAGAAAATATTTTAAAAGGAGAATCTTAAAAGCTGGAATAATACTACTTCAAGACCTGATAAAGACTCATTTGAGCTACGATTATTGCTGTTTTTAAAGATTTTAGTTTGTGCAACATGTTGCTGAGCGAAGAAAGACTTTTGCTAGTAACATTATTAATTTAGGAAATAATAGATGTTCACTAATATTAAACCACCCCAATATAAGACAACAATACGGGAAGATTTTATGCTGTGCAACATGTATCTCAACAATAAATTATGAATTAACTAATATTTTATAAAGACTAAACTAATGTTTCCCTAAGATTAAAATAAGTTTTTTAACTTATTTTAAATGTTTTCCAACATGTTGCTGAGATAACAGTGTTTAAAGGCTTGAATAAGATCATTCCTATACCACATACACAGCTTAGCAAAGTTAAGACATAAACGGACTCAGTCAAGCTTTAAATTATGTTTAGCAACATGTTGCTAACTAAATTAAATTTTTATTCAAAAAAAATATTACCAGAGTTCAATGAGAATGAAAATAGACTGTTTCTTCTCAAATGCTAGACTAAAATTCTATATAACTTTAAATATTAAGCAACATGTTGTATACAGAGATTTATGTTTAGCAACATGCTGCTAAGTAAATGAAATTAAAAAATAAATATATTATCACAGCTCAATAAGAATGAAAATAGACTGCTTCTTCTGAAATGCTAGACAAAAATTCTATATAACTTTAAATGTTCAGCAACATGTTGCATACTGAGATTTATGTTTAGCAACATGTTGCTAAGTAAATGAAATTTTTTTAAGAAAAATATATTATCACAGCTCAATAAGAATGAAAATAGACTGTTTCTTCTTAAGTGCTAGACAAAAATTCTATATAACTTTAAATGTTCAGCAACATGTTGCATATTGAGATTTATGTTTAGCAACATGTTGCTAAGTAAATGAAATTTTTTTAAGAAAAATATATTATCACAGCTCAATAAGAATGAAAATAGACTGTTTCTTCTTAAGTGCTAGACAAAAATTCTATATAACTTTAAATGTTCAGCAACATGTTGCATACTGTGATTCGATTTAAAATAAAGAAATACCATAATATTTGTAAAGTAGATAATATTTTGTCATAAAAAATATTACCATTTTTTAAACAGATAAGACAAATACTTCATTTAGACAAGAATAGGATTTAAATAAAAAGCTTTTCAGTATTATTAAGATATTTTATAGAAAAATAATTAAAATGTTGCTAAGTGGAATAAGATGTTTTGTTAAGGACATAATTTTACTCTAAGAATCGATATTAACAAAATATATACAACGTCAATTTGCTTGGACAACAAGGTTCAATAATTGAGCAAAAATGTTTATGTATATGTTTAGCAACATGTTGCTAAATAAACAAAAAGTTTTGTCCAAAACGTTAACCTTAAACCAGGTTCAGCAGAGCAAAGTTTTTGTAAAAGTAGGCTTAAAATATAGGTTTAAATAAACAGCAACATATGTAAAAATATAGTTTTTAATAATCAGCAACATGTTGCCAAGGGAATAAAGCTTTTTAATATGAAGCAGTTTTAGACAGAGATTCGATTTAGATTAAAGTGACATCACATCAAGAGGGGAAGGCTTAGTGATTTGTAAGACAGATCATTTTGTGATTTTGGAGAATGTTGCGAAGCTAAGTATATTTATTCTATATTAATATTGACATGTTGCTACACATTGTATGTTTATTCATTATGAACAAAAAATTGCCAACATGTTGCTTTTCAAATGTTAAGCTTAAAGAAACATATTTACATTTTTTAGAATAATGTAACAATTGTCTCTAAGTGAAGGAAACTAAATGTTTTTAGTCATTAGATTAGAGATTGTAATGATTTATTGATGATACACAAATTTTTTAATTCTTAAGCTAAAATTTTTAATCTTTGATTGTATAAAATATAAAGACTTGAAATTAATCTGACATATGAAATATGTTTATACTGTTTATCAAAATGTTGCTGAACATTAAATAGTAAATAATAAGATTGGTTCTGAGTAAAAGAAATGAAGTCTATAAAATTTGTGCTACTGATAATATATTGCAAAATTTTTGCGAAATTATTGCCTAATTTTTTCATTTTAAGCTAAGCTATACATTTAAATCAAAAATGAAAAATTCAAAATGAAATATAGCTTGTATCAACATGTTGCTAAACATAACATGTCTCAAATACATTCTGAATCATGTTGCAAATTAAAAAACTATCGTCTTAAATTCTAAGCTTTATTTTTCCTCTGTTGCATGAAATCAAATCTAAATTAAAAGCAGAAAAACATCCATAAAAACCATAATTCTATAATATTAAATGTGAAATCCAGTTTATTTATCTTTTGAATGTGTAAATTTTCAATATCTTTGCCAACACTATAATTAAGACAAATCCAGTTTAGAACACAAGATAACAAATGCAATTGAAAGGCCAAAAGAAAATTTAAACAACAAAATCTTTAATATTAACACGAAAAATAATTTCTTACCACATCATTAAAAGCTGGCAACATTTTTTATTTCTGCAACTTTTGCTGCTTCTTAAAACTAGCAGGAGTCTGGAGAAAAGAGTCGAAGAAGGAGGTCGCTGAATCAATTAAAAAATACTTTATGATTATTATGTACTAGCAAAGGAACTTGAAGCGATAATTTAGACAAAAAAAACTGGTGAGAAAATTAAAAGGAACTGATGAGGATATTACAGCAACTGAAAAGGTGGTCTTTTGCTTCAAACATTTAATCATCATTCAAATTATTTTGGCTTTCCTTTAACCATAAAAATTCAATAGCTTGCCCTAAAACCGGTACATACTAATTTCCTTTTAGAGGCCTTTGTCATAATTTCTCAATAAAACAATCATCAGACCTTTTTTGCAAGTTCTGTACAAAATTTTTTCAGTTATTTTAGCTATCAGCTCCTCCTTAAAAAAAAATATTTTGTCTTTTCGTTGCAAATGTGCAAATTATTATTACCCCGTTTTTTTTTTTTAAGCCATAATTGTTGGCCTCGTGCCATTTTTGCAAATTTTCACAATAAAAATTAAATTGAAATGATTTTAAACTGAAATTAACATAAATTTTTATTACCTAAATGAACTGGTAGAGCCAGTGTTCTGTTGAGGCCAGTACTTAGTTTTGAGAAAAAGGAGTTCACGTTAATGTTTGGAACTGCAAAAGGAGACATGTAAACGTGTTTGCAAAATATCTTTGAATTTGTCTTGATTAAGCAGTTGTGGAGATCAAAAAATGTTTAAAGAAAGAAATTCCTTTTCATTATTATGTTGCGGAAGATTTTGCTTCATTATATATAAAATGTTTAGCAACATGTTGATAATTAAAAGCAATACTTAAATACCCTTTGGAAAAACGTTTAATAGTATAAAAAAAAATTTCTGAAATTAAAGAATTTTACACAATATATTTAACTTTTGCAACATGTTGCTAACGGATTATTTTTCAATTAAAAGTTTCTAGAATCAATGATCAAAAAAAAAAAAATAAAAAACTATTTTATGTTTTGATTCATGGTGATAGTTCGATTAAAAGGAAACTTCGCAACATGATCTTGGCAATATTATTTTGTGTCTAAATCTACTGATGGAGTTAAAATAGAAAAATACAAAAAATGTTGCTGGCAGTTTTTTCTTTTGCAACATATTTCCAGCAGCATTAGTAATTGAATACAACTAATGCTGCTGGAAATATGTTGCAAAAGAAAAAACTGCCAGCAACATTTTTTGTATTCTTCTGTTTTAACTCCATGTAATTATAATGTAATTATAAAGAACTATTCTAAGCTTCCCAATTATATTAATAGTTCGATAAGAAACAAACGTGGCAACATGTTGCTAAAAATATTGTACTCAATTCCAAAGAATGCTCATGAGAATAATATTTTATTCTTATAATGAGTCTTAAATCAATTAATCTATTAAATTTAAATAATTCACAATCACAATATGTTGCCAGCAACATTAGCGAACTCTTGTTAAATTGTATTAAGAACAATCTGTTGAATGATGGAAGTTTTATAAGAAATAAAACTTCTCAACATGTTGTTAGCAACATTATTTTGAATCTAAATCTACTTAAATAAAATAAGTTGAAAAAACAAGAATATATAAATACATATGTTGCTGGCAAGAGTTAAATTTTTCCTTTTGCAACATGTTCCTAGCAGCATTAGTTTGCTTTAATTGCTTCATATAATTATAATGAAAAAAAAAAAAACTATTATAAGTATCCCAATTGTATTGGTAGTTTAATATGAAATAAACTTGGCAACATGTTGCTAAAAACACTGTTCTAAATTTCAAATAAACTGAAATTAAAAAACCAAAAAAGATATTTTGTTCTTATAATGAATTTCAATCTATTAAATTTATATTATCACATGTTGCCGGCAACATTAGCAAACTATTGTTAAATTGCATTCAAAGTAAACTGTCGTGTTAAATTGTTTTACTATATTGAAACCGAAATAATAAAATATTGTTTAATTGTTTAAAAATCAAACTTGGAAATTTTTTGACTGAAATCTTGCTAGTGAAAAGTTTTATTTGCAACATGTTGCGAGCACAATTGTTGGAGTTAAAATTTTTTTAAAATAAAAAAATTTTATAAATTTTTGTCTCTGGGCATTAAATAGCATGTTTATTAGAATTTAGTCTCTGCAACATGTTGCTAGAAGCAAAATTTTTAAAATTAAAATTTTTAATTAAAGTGCTTAGAATAATTTATGTCACACTACAAAATTCTTAAAAAAAAACTTGGAATAAGTTTATTTTAAGAAAACTATGCTTAGCAACATGTTGCCAACATTTTATTGTCTCTTTTTACGCACAAAGTTATAAAACTATGTAATATTATGGAATCTAAGTAATCAAAAATTTGCTATGAAACATTTTAGTTTTTTGCAACATCTAGTTTTTTTTACAAAATTTGCTATGCAACATGTTGCTAACATCTTATTGTCTCATTTATAGTTATAAGTAATATAATATTACGGAAATCAAAGTTATAAATAATTGCTATGAAACAGTTCTTTTCAATATCTTAGTCTTTATCAAAATTTGCTCCGCAACATGTTGCTAAAATTCAATTATCACTTTTTCGCTTATTATTGTAAGTTATACAATATCACGAAAGTCTAAATAACCTACAATGGCTATGAAATATTTTAGTTTTTTGCTTCGCAACATGTTGCTAACATTTAATTGTTTTTAGGCCCATTATTATGTGTTATATAATAACACGAAAACCTAAACAATTGAAAGTTGCTATGAAACACTTCAGTTGTGCGCAACATCTCAGTTTGTTTATATAATTTGCTTTGCAACATATTGCTAACGTTTTATTGTCTCTTTTTATGCTTATCATTATAAGTTATACAATATCAGCGAAAACTAAATTATCGAAAATTGTAAAATGGTTCATTTTATTAGCAACATTTTGGTTTTTTTTACAAAATTTGCTTCCCAACTTGTTGCAACATTTTTATGTCTCTTTTTATGCATATTATTATAAATTGTACAACATCACGGAAATCTAAATAATCAAAAATTGCTATGAAAAAATTTAGCTCTTTGCAATATCAGAGGTTGTTTAGAAAATTTTTTGCGCAACATGTTGCAAACATTCTATTGTCTCTTTTTCTGCTTATTATAAGTTTTACAATATCAACGAAAACTAAATTATCGAAAATTGTAATTAAACAATTTATTTTATTAGCAACATTTTAGTTTTTTTACAAAATTTGCTTCGCAACATGTTGCAATAGTTTGAATGTATCTCTTTATGCATATTATTATAAATTGAACAATATAACGGATATTTAAATAATCAAAAATTTGCTATGAAACATTGTAGTTGCTTGCAATGTCATAGGTTGTTTAGAAAATTTGCCTCGCAACATGTTGCAAACATTCTATTGTCTCTTTTTTGCTCATTATTATAAGTTACACAATATCACGGAAATTAAAATAATTAAAAGTTGTTATGAAACATTTCATTTTAGTTGCAACATTTTCGTATGTTTACATAATTTGCTTCGCAATATGTTGCCAACGTTTTATTGTCTCTTATTTTGCTTATTATAAGTT
This sequence comes from Stomorhina lunata, assembly GCA_933228675.1. Lineage (NCBI taxonomy): Eukaryota > Metazoa > Arthropoda > Insecta > Diptera > Rhiniidae > Stomorhina > Stomorhina lunata. Next base: position 98,723,986 of record OW121744.1, read on the forward strand.
ATACAATATCATAAAAATCTAAACAGTAAAAAAATGTAATGAAACATTTCAGTTCTTTACAACATCATAATTTCTGAAGAAAATTTTCTCCGCAACATGTTGCAAACAATCTATTGTCCCTGTCCTGGCACTTTATTATAAGTTACGCAATATCACGGAAATCAAAATAATTTAAAATTGTTATGAAACATTTCATTTTAGTTGCAACATTTTCGGTTGTTTACAAAATTTGCTTAGCAACTTGTTGCAAACGTTTAATTATCTCTTTTTATGTGCATTATAATTAGTTATACATATTACGGAAATTTAAATAATCAAAAAATGCTACGAAACATTTTAGTTCTTTGCAATGTCATAGGTTGTTTAGAAAATTTGCTTCGCAACATGTTGCAAACATTTTATTATTTTTTTTTTGCGCATTATTATAAGTTATACAATATCACTAAAACCTAAAGAATCAAAAATTGTTATGAAAGATTTAATTTTAGTTGCAACATCTTAGTTTATTTACAAAATTTGCTTCGCAACATGTTGCAAACATTTAATTGTCTCTTTTTATGTACATTATAATAAGTTACACAATATTACGGATGTTTAAATAATCAAAAATTGCTATGAAACATTTTAGTTCTTTGCAACATTTAAGTTTCTTTAAAAAATGTTGCTAGAAATATTATTTGATCTTATAAATTATTTAACAATTAGATTTGATAAATATCATATTAGTTTATTCAAAATTAAATAAATCTTTAAATTTTTCACATATATTGATACTAACATTGCAACATGTTGCTACAAAATTTTATTCATTTATAAATACTCACTCAATTCATTACTTTCTATAACTTGAATTTTAATATAATAACAATATTGGGATTGTATCAAAATTTATTTCGCAACATGCTGCTATTATTTCGCAGAAAAGCAATTTTATTTCTCAACATGTTGCTGGCAACATTTTTTTCTTTTTTTCTAAAACCTGTTTAAGTAACCTAATATCACAACAATTTTTATAATTAAAAGCAAACTCAAGACATTTTAGTTCATTGCAACATGTTGTCAGAAATAATATCTTATAGATCTTATCATTTGAAAAAAAATTATATTCATTAATTCTTTCAATTAAGCTCCATTTTTCGAAACATGCTACCAGCGTTATTTATTTAATTAATTGAAATTTTCTAACGATTATTTTGTGTGTGCTTATATACATATGTAGATTCGAATGTTTAAACATTTCAAATATAAAAATTTTATCAAATAATATTCTTGATTAGCAGCAACTATAGAAAAGAAAGAAACAAAAAAAAGAATTTCCATATAAACTAAACACGCAAATATGTAATTTCTTTTTGGCAACAAAATTCTACAAACATTTTCTAAGGCAGTAGTTAGTTAAATGTTTATATACGTACAAAACAGCCAAGTCCAATTAAATTACTTTTTGAATAACAAAACTAAAATTAAAGAATTTCTCAAAAATACAGCAAATGGGTGGAGAAGGAAGCTGTAAGTAACACAAACGCATCAACACTCCTATCGAGAGAGCTACATACATATAAGGAAAATCAACTGAATTGTAGGTAAAGTAACATCATCGTCGTTGTCGTAACATTCATTTGAAGAAAATTGTAAACGCCAAAAGCGTCACATAAGAGTTTTGTGAACACAAAAAAATTAACAAAACGACCGCACACTTTAGTCGTTTGCAAGAAATACTTCCTTCTCTTTTCCGCTAATGTTGCAGCAACATTTTATACGAATATTTCCTTGTGCTTAAATAAATGTGTACTATATTATATATTTGATTCTAAATGTATTTTGTTGTATTTCTTGTCGTTGTTGTTGTTGTTGGTATGTATTTAGTATTGGATATCTGTATCTCAATATCCTTTTAGATTTTGCTACAATTTTACCAGCATATATTTGCCAACAAATACTAGCGCATAAGTATGGCAAATGTTTACTACACTTTGGCCTCGCTGCAACATGTTTTTAATTAGAGGCAATAATTTTATTTCTGAGATTTATTTGAATCTCAATCTCATTTTTTGTATAAAAGTTTAAAATATAAAAAAATATTTTTGGAATGTTGCTAGCAACATTATTAATAAATTTTATATAATAAAGATTTAAAATAAGTTTTTATTATGACCTAACAATAAGAAAATAAATTTCTTTCAAAATTCTTTGGAAACATGTTGCTAGACACACGAATTCTCAATTTTCATCCAGGTAAAACCATTTATAAACTCTTTAGTACGTGTAATTAAAATGTCACACTGGGAATAACTGTAATATTAAAAATTTTTCGCTACTGATAAAATTTGAAAAGAAATTATACCATTTTATATGTCAACATGATGCTAGCAACATTTGTATTATATTTCTAATAAAAGGAATTCATTAAATTTCTTAAGTTTTATACATTAACATGTATCTCTAAATGATTTATTTGAATAATACTCCTTCGGTATATACAAATTTAAATAAAAACTATAAAATAAGAATTTCCAAATGTTGCCAGCAACATTAAAATCTTAATATAATTCAAATTTAAAATGTATATTAACTATATTCCAACCAAATAAAGTAATTTTTTTTGGAATTGTTTCCTTTGCAACATAGCTTTTTTACCAGTTCAATAATAAACTAATATAAAATTTCTCAGAAAATGTTGCTAGCAATATTAAAAATTCACTTGTACAATTTTAATTAAAATCTCATATTGATTCAGCCCAACTAAATTGTATAGAAGCAAAAATTAAACAATTTTCTCATATGATACAAAATTTAAAATATTTTCAATTAGTTTTTTTAGCAACATGTTGCTAGCCACATTTCAATTAATAATGAAAGGTGTTTATATAAATGAATTTTAAAATGTCTTTATATATTAGAATTTATTTTATATATTCCGGTAATTAGTTCTTTTATCAACATGTTGCTAGCAAAATTTCAAATAATAATGATAGGTGTTTTGATAAATTAATTTTTAAATGTCTTTATATATTAGAATTTATTTCATATATTCCAATAGTTAGTTCTTTTATCAACATGTTCCTAGCAACACTTTAATTAATAATGAAAGGTTTTTATATAAATAAAACTTTAAAATGTCCTTATATATTAGAATTTATTTCATATATTTCGATAATTTTTATTTAATTTGTACTTCGCAACATGTTGCTAGAAAACCTTTTCCACTTTTGGCTTTGAAATAAAGTCATTTGTTAACTCTTTTACAAACGTATGTCTTACCGCAACATGTTGCTAGTTTATCTTCTGTATAAAATTTTCAATTTCAAAATGTTGCCAGCAACATTTAAAGTGAGATTATGTTTTCCATTTCTATCACAAGATTTTTATTAAAAATATAAGAAGAAATAAAACCAAAAGATATGGGTTCAAAACCTCACATGATAATGACCGTATAAAGAGGCTTAGCTGTAATTGTTTTAAAATAAATAACGTATGTTCCTTGGTGTCATTTGCAGTATTTCTGGGTTTCTTACTCGTTTCTTATTGAAGACGTTGATGGTGATATTATTGCTGTTGAAGTCGTGGTTGTTGGTGTTGTTGTTGTTGCAACAGATACTGATGTTTTGTTGCTGCTACAGCACATAAATAGTATACGAATGTGGAGTGTAAGTGTAATTAAAATCCCTTGATTAATATGTAAATTTAATGAGATTACGAATGAATTCAACGAATAAGATTAGGTGGAATTCAAAGCGGGTCCACAAGCAAACTAACACCAACAGCAACAACAACAACATACAATATAACGACGACACTAAAGCAAATGAGGTTATAAGACTAAGTAGAAGCATATAGTAAATATGACCATATGAATGTGCAGATTTTTACCAATCATTTGTGGGATTCATGTAATTAGGAAGCCACCAGAGCAGTTTTTGTATATGAGGGCATGATATAGACTAAGTCATAGAATAAAACATAGACTAAGACATAGACTAAGACATAGACTAAGACATAGACTAAGACATAGACTAAGACATAGACTAAGACTTAGACTAAGACATAGACTAAGACATAGACTAAGACATAGACTAAGACATAGACTAAGACATAGACTAAGACATAGACTAAGACATAGACTAAGACATAGACTAAGACATAGACTAAGACATAGACTAAGACATAGACTAAGACATAGACTAAGACATAGACTAAGACATATACTAAGATATAGACTAACACATAGACTATGACATAGACTAAGACATAGACTAAGACATAGACTAAGACATAGACAAAGATATAGACTAAGACATAGACTAAGATATAGACTAAGGCATAGACTAAGACATAGACTAAGACATAGACTAAGACATAGACTAAGACATAGACTAAGACATAGACTAAGACATAGACTAAGACATAGACTAAGACATAGACTAAGACATAGACTAAGATATAGACTAAGACATAGACTAAGACATAGACTATGACATAGACTATGACATAGACTAAGACATAGACTAAGACATAGACCAAGATATAGACTAAGACATAGACTAAGATATAGACTAAGGCATAGACTAAGACATAGACTAAGACATAGACTAAGACATAGACTAAGACATAGACTAAGACATAGACTAAGATATAGACTAAGACATAGACTAAGACATAGACTAAGACATAGACTAAGACATAGACTAAGACATAGACTAAGACATAGACTAAGACATAGACTAAGACATAGACTAAGACATAGACTAAGACATAGACTAAGACATAGACTAAGACATAGACTAAGACATAGACTAAGACATAGACTAAGACATAGACTAAGACATAGACTAAGACATAGACTAAGACATAGACTAAGACATAGACTAAGACATAGACTAAGACATAGACTAAGACATAGACTAAGACATAGACTAAGACATAGACTAAGACATAGACTAAGACATAGACTAAGACATAGACTAAGACATAGACTAAGACATAGACTAAGACATAGACTAAGACATAGACTAAGACATAGACTAAGACATAGACTAAGACATAGACTAAGACATAGACTAAGACATAGACTAAGACATAGACTAAGACATAGACTAAGACATAGACTAAGACATAGACTAAGACATAGACTAAGACATAGACTAAGACATAGACTAAGACATAGACTAAGACATAGACTAAGACATAGACTAAGACATAGACTAAGACATAGACTAAGACATAGACTAAGACATAGACTAAGACATAGACTAAGACATAGACTAAGACATAGACTAAGACATAGACTTAACCATAGACTAAGACATAGACTAAGACATAGACTAAGACATAGACTAAGACATATACTAAGACATAGACTAAGACATAGACTAAGACATAGACTAAGACATAGACTAAGACATAGACTAAGACATAGACTATGACATAGACTAAGACATAGACTAAGACATAGACTAAGACGTAGACCAAAACAGACCAAAACATAGACTACGACATAGACTAAAACATAGACATATTCTAAGGCAAAGATATAGTCTAAGACTTTTATTAATTCCTTGATTTTGAAATACTCATGCTAGTGACATGAATACCCTTAATATATTTATTTGAATGACTATTTGTGTGAATGTGTGTTAATTTAAGTTAGCATTTTATTTAATATTAAAACCAAAAACGCATTTGGACTTTGAAGATATTGAATATGTTGCAATATGATGAGGATGGCGATGATGAGAATGAGGAGGACATTCACAATAATGACGATAATGATGTTCTATAACAAGTAACGAGTTTTGAACTGAACTAAATATATACATGAATGTAGCATGTTTTTCGGTTACTTGCCATGTATTAAATAAATTCTATATGAGTTCAAGTATGTATGGAAAATCAACCGTAAATGGTTGAAATTTGTTTTATTTTTAGTTTTGGATGATATTTTGCATATAATTTTCACTTCGTTACGATATGTTCCAAAGGATTTGGTATTAAATATTGCCACATACATATATAACCTCTTTTTGAATGCCACCAACCATTACCACCACCTTATTCTTACTTACAAGGCTTTTGCTACCATTAAGCATTTGCATCTTTAAGCCAAAAGACAAACGTTCGTCGTCTTTTTGGACAGCGGCACCAGGAACAGCAATGAGGTGGCTTTTTGCGCAAAAGGTGTTGTGGTATGGTGTTTTGTCTGCCACCATATTGATACAAACCTACAACATATCCGTCTATCCGTATGTTTGTGTTACAATGTCTGTTTGTTTGTTTTATATGGTTTGTCGATAGTTTGGCTATATTCGAATATGTTTGTATGTATGAATGAATGAATTCCTCTGGATGGACACATAAATGTACTTTAAGTTTTCTGTGAGCCCTTGTTAACATTTTCCTTGGAAGGTTTTTGCGATATACACTTGAAATAATCTTTGATATTTTCTTTAAAGGCCCACCCAAACTGTTTTTATGCTAAACGGAAAACAAGCAGAGAACATGGCAGAGAGAGCGGAAGGTGTCGTCGTTGGAAAGAAAAATCTCCTTACAACTTTCAAAGTGTGTTTAGAAAATTTATGGAATTGTAGTTTAAGTTGTAATTAAAATTGAAACAAACCGACCAGGAGTGTTAAATATAATGAAAGAGTAGGATTAGTTTGAAAATAATAAAATTAAGGAAGAAACTTGCAACAAATAACAATTACTCGTACTACTAAAATTTCAATAAAAACCATGGACTAAGGTATATACTAAGATAAAGATTAAGATATAGACTAAGATATAGACTAAGACATACACTAAGACATAGATTATCATATGGACTAAGACGTACCCAAAACTTGGACTTAGTTATAGACTAAGACATAGACTAATACAAAGACTAAGTTAAAGACTAAGACATAGACTAAGACATTGACTAAGATATAGACTAAGATATAGACTAAGACATAGACTAAGACATAGACTAAGACATAGACTAAGACATAGACTAAGACATAGACTAAGACATAGACTAAGACATAGACTAAGACATAGACTAAGACATAGACTAAGACATAGACTAAGACATAGACTAAGACATAGACTAAGACATAGACTAAGACATAGACTAAGACATAGACTAAGACATAGACTAAGACATAGACTAAGACATAGACTAAGACATAGACTAAGACATAGACTAAGACATAGACTAAGACATAGACTAAGACATAGACTAAGACATAGACTAAGACATAGACTAAGACATAGACTAAGACATAGACTAAGACATAGACTAAGACATAGACTAAGACATAGACTAAGACATAGACTAAGACATAGACTAAGACATAGACTAAGACATAGACTAAGACATAGACTAAGACATAGACTAAGACATAGACTAAGACATAGACTAAGACATAGACTAAGACATAGACTAAGACATAGACTAAGACATAGACTAAGACATAGACTAAGACATAGACTAAGACATAGACTAAGACATAGACTAAGACATAGACTAAGACATAGACTAAGACATAGACTAAGACATAGACTAAGACATAGACTAAGACATAGACTAAGACATAGACTAAGACATAGACTAAGACATAGACTAAGACATAGACTAAGACATAGACTAAGACATAGACTAAGACATAGACTAAGTCATAGACTAAGACATAGACTATGACATGGCCTAAGACATAGACTAAGACATAGACTAAGACATTGACTAAGACATTGACTAAAACATAGATTAAAACATAGACTATGACATAGACTAAGACATAGTCTAAGACTAAGACAAATACAAAGTCATAGACTTTGACAAAGACATAGACTAAGAAACAGACTAAGATATGTACTAATACATAGACCAAGAAATAGAAAACTAGGACTCTTAATAAGATATAAATAGAGACTTATTTAAATTAAGGGAGGAGGGGATTAAGTACTTTGTACTTTATATAAAATTTGTCTCTGCAACATGTTGCTATCAAGATTAACTTAATTGCTGAGTGTTTGTTGAAATAAAAGATCTAAAATTTATTAGATCGAAATTTTTAATCATATTATTTAATTGTATTTACTGAAGCTTTTTTACGAATATAATTAGAAACTTGCCTAGCAACATGTTGCTAGCAACAGTTTTTTAATACAGATAAAATCGTGTTTAAATTATTAAAGAATAAATAGTCAAAAAGTTTAATTAATTTGAAACAAGTCAACTATATATCACCCAGATATTTTTTGTTGTGATCACATAATTTATATTTTTTATAATACAATTTATTAGCGCTTTAAGTTCATTAAGTTTTGTAAAGTTATGACAGCTATAACTTGTTGCATGTTTAAAAAAATAAATATATGTATATTAAAATTTAATCTATAACTTAATGACAACAGTTAGTATTGAGCCGCAAAAAGAAACATTTAAAATACATTTTATTATATTAAAAACTCATAAATAAATCGTATGCTTGAAATTACGTCTTTAGAGCCTTAATATCAGATCAGGAACGAAATAGTACAGTAAAACAAAATATTTTTTCTTTGTAAGGACATGGTTTAATAAAAATTCTGCCTCTGCAACATGTTGCAAACACTACTATTATTACGGCATTTTTATCTACATTTTCATAATTTGTTTTATTTTAACGAATTTATCTGTTAAAATTCTTAAGGTTATAAAACTATTCTACAAAATTTGACAATTTGGTTTCTGCAACATGTTGCTAAACCTAATATTCAATATTTTAGCTTAAATTGTTTTTTTTTAATTTTGATACTATAATTTAAATTTCTCTTCTTTAAGTGAAATCAATATTTTAGTTGTTTGCAACATGTTTGGATTAACCTAAAAATAATGCTTTATATCAAATGTTATTAAAAACGTTGCCATAAATGTTGCCTATGGTTTTTGTAATATTCATATTGTAATATCAATTTTAATGTTAAATGTTATTTTATTGTCATCTCCTACTAATTAAATTAATTAGCTAATATCCAAAGACAATGTTGTTTTAAAAATATATTTTCTTGCAACATGTTGCTGAAGTCAATATTGAAAATTTATTCCAAATTTTTAAGTTTTATAACTTTATTTTAATTAAAGAATTCTTTTAAACATAAAAATTGTAGTGCAACATGTTTATATATTTCGGCAAAATGTTGCTTAGCCTTAAATTGACTTTTAAATAAAATTTTCTCATGAAATCTCAGAGATACTAAATTTTAAGTTATTAGTTTGTATCTAATGACAAAGTAGATTTGAAAATATATATTTTTGCAACATGTTGCTAAAGTCAATATTCAAAATTTATTCCAAATTTTTAAGTTTTATAACTTTATTTTAATTAAAGAATTTTTTTAAACATAATAATTGTAGTGCTACATGCTGCTGGCAATATGTTTATATATTTCCGCAACATGTTGCTTAGCCTTAAATTGATTGCTCATCTTCCAATTTTTAAATTTTCTCATAATATCTCAGAGATACTAAATTTTAAATTATTATATCTAATAAGAAAGTAGTTTTAAAAATATATTTTCTTGCAACATGTTGCTGAAGTCAATATTCAAAATTTATTCCAAATTTTTAAGATTTATCACTCTATTTTAATTAAAGAATTTTTTTAAACATAATAATTGTAGTGCAACATGATGCTGGCAATATGTTTATATATTTCCGCAACATGTTGCTTAGCCTTAAATTGATTGCTCATCTTCCAATTTTAAAATTTTCTCATAAGATCTCAGAGATACTAAATTTTAAATTATTATATCTAATAACAAAGTAATTTTAAAAATATATTTTCTTGCAACATGTTGCTGAAGTCAATATTGAAAATTTATTCCAAATTTTTGAGATTTATCACTCTATTTTAATTAAAGAATTTTTTTAAACATAATAATTGAAGTGCAACATGATGCTGGCAATATGTTTATATATTTATGCAACATGTTGCTTAGCCTTAAATCGATTGCTTATCTTTTAAATAAAAATTTGACATGAAATCTCAGAGATACTTTATTTTAAATGATTACCTTATATCGAATGACAAAGTGGTTTTGAAAATATATTTGCTTGCAACATGTTGCTGGAGTCAATATTAAAAATTTATTCCAAATTTTTAAGTTTTATAATTTTATTTCAATTTAAGATTTTTTTTTTAAACATAATAATTGTAGTGCAACATATTGCTGGCAATATGTTTATATATTTCCGCAACATGTTGCTTAGCCTTAAATTGATTGCTCATCTTCCAATTTTTAAATTTTCTCATAAGATCTCAGAGATACTAAATTTTAAATTATTATATCTAATAACAAAGTAATTTTAAAAATATATTTTCTTGCAACATGTTGCTGAAGTCAATATTGAAAATTTATTCCAAATTTTTAAGTTTTATAACTTTATTAAAGAACTTTTTTAAAAATAAAAATTGTAGTGCAACATGTTGCTGGCAATATGTTTATATATTTCCGCAACATGTTGCTTAGCCAAAAATTGATTGTTCATCTTTCAATTTTAAAATTTTATCATAAAATCTCAGAGATACTGAATTTTATGAAATGTCCAAGTATTTTTCTTACTTGCAACATGTTTTTCATTAATCTGAGGTTTAAACTAAATCTTATTTAAGAATTTTTAGCAAATGTTGCCAAGTGGTTTTGTAATCTATATTTCCTAAAAGTGTCAAATAACCTTTATATATCTTTTAATTAGCCAATAACCAATTTAAAAAATCATTATTTTACTTAAATACCAAACTCGCATGGACAATTTTTAAACAAAATTCAACTCCAAATCATAAAAATTTCAACAGTTACGTTATCTTAACTAAATTTACTTCTTATCTTGACCAATATAAAATCAATTAAAACTCAAACATTAATGTTTAACATAATGCAACATTTCCCAAGCCAAAGTCAAGCAGCATGTGACAATTTCTGAAACAACTGAGATAAAAACTATTAAAATGTGAGACTAATACAACATAGTTTGGTAGCAAAAAAAGTGGAAAATGTTTAGAAAAAAAAAACTTAACTAGTTTACTTCGACAATTATTAAACATTTCTAATTTATGCATAATTTAAACAGTTGAGATTTTTTTTCGACAAAATTCAAAATAATCAAAAATGTTGACAGTCTTTTTTTTTGTTGCTAAACTTTGCATGTGCTATTAAAATAATGTAGATAAAATTTAATTGAAAATAAATGTGAGCAACATAAGAAAATTGATAAAATTCGAATGGACTACAAATAATTAGAATAACATGAACAGTTTCCTTTAGAAAGAAGTTGCAATTATTAGCATTAAAAAAACCACAAATAATTAAGCAACTTTGTTGCCTAAGTAGTTGGTTTCACATTTTCGTGTAGCAACATAATGCAACAGCGTATTTCCTGGTAAGGCAACAAGTATTGATTATGCATAGTCAAGTGTTTAAGAGATGCTGCTGCTTACTTCAAACGGGGGCATAAAAAAATGTTCATTACTTTTTTTTATGAATTTGCCATAAAATTCTATATTTGGCTTTGCTCTATTTCAATACCGATATCATTTTTTATTTAAATTTTTTTTGTGGCTTTTTCTTAATTTCATATTAAGCGATGATGCGATTCATGCCGCGCTGTCAACCATTTTAACATGTATACAGTGATGATAGTTAAGCATAAAAGAAATTAAAATTAAACTGAATTCACCACCAGCGGGCAATTGACTACAATTTCATTTGGCTCCTTGCATTTTTGTATTGCTTACAAGCTGCCTCCTAGTAATTTCCACTACCAAGATTTTGTTGCAAAAAAAAAAAAAAAAAAAAAAAACGCTAGACTTGATTAAGGTGGCTTCTTCATAAATGATTTTAACTGTGTTTTGGTCATAGATTGTATTTAAATTGTTGTGGTATTTGCCACAAATCTGTGTGTATGTAAAGGTGGTCTCGTAAATGTTGAGATGGCAAACTAATTTCGAAAAAACATAATTCATAATTTTTGCAACAAAGCCAAGCGCTAAGAAATGATGTGTGACAGAAGAGGTGGGAATTTGATTGTATAGAAAATTAGAAAAAATTTAGAGATTTGTTATTATTTGAAAGGAAAGGCAACATGTTGCCAAAGAAGAAGACAGCCGCTAGCAAATGTGGCTCTAAGATGCTTTTGGTGCAAAAAACATGTTTTACTTAATAATTCCTTTGCAACATGTTGCCAAAGAAGAAGACAGCCGCTAGCAAATGTGTTGCTAAGATGTTTTTGATGTAAAAACAAAATGTTTTACTTAATAATTCCTTTGATACATGTTGCCGAAACATTTCAACACAAAACAAGTCGCTTCTATAACTGACAAGTTAATGAGCTCAAAAATATGAATACAAAAATTTATTCAGATTCAAAAACTTTAGAGCTCGCAACATGTTGCTTAGAAACTTTTTATCTCGAATATATTAAAATTAGTTTCGAAAAAACATAATTCAAAACTTTCAAAACAAAGAAAAGCGCAATGAAATGATGTGTGACAGAAGGTGGGAATCTAATTGTATAGATAATTAGAAATAATTTTGAGATTTGTTATTATTTGAAAAGAAAGGCAACATGTTGCTAAAGAAGAAGCTGGAAAAACATAACCGCCTGCATTTGCGTTTCTAAAATATTTTGATATATGACATGTAAATCAGCTCAAAATTTTCAAAACTAAAACAAAAATTTTTTTAGATACAAAAAATTCAGAGCTAGCAACATGTTGCTCAGAAACTTCTTATCTCGAATATATTAAAATTAATTTTGAAAAAATATAATTCAAAATTTTTGCAACCAAGAAAAGACCAAAAAAATTATGTGTGACATAAAAAAAATTAAAAAAAATGAAAATAATATAGAAAATTCGAGATTTTTTACTGTTTTAAATGGAAGGCAACATGTTGCTAGAATGTTTCCAACATAAAAAAAATTTTGATTTTGATAAACCTTTTCAAAAAATTGTTAAATTAATAGTTTTTTACTTTATAATTTCTTGTTGCTGAAATTTTTTACAAAAAAAAAAATACTATTTGATAACTTCTAAACAAAGGACTTTAATAATATGAAAACTAATTACAAAAATTTATTTAAAAATAAACTATTGGGGCTGGCAACATGTTGCTTAGAAATTTATATTTTATAACTTCTAAACAAATGAGCTTAAATATATTTTCATATATACAAATTTATTTTCATAATTACAAAAGAAATAAAAATATTGGAGCTAGCAGCATCATGTTGCTTAAAAATGTGTTTTTAAAATGTTTCTATATAATATAATAATAATTCCTTGGCAACATGTTGCTGAAGCTTTTTAACGCAAAAGGATTATATTTTCTAAACAAATGACTTTAATAATATAAAAACTAATTACAAAAATTTATTTAAAAATAAACTATTTGGGCTAGCAACATGTTGCTTAGAAATTACTTTTTTATAACTTCTAAACAAATGAGCTTAAAAATATGAAAACTAATTACAAAAGAAATAAAAATATTGGAGCTAGCAGCATCATGTTGCTTAGAAATGTGTTTTTAAAATGTTTCTAATATAATAATAATTCCCTGGCAACATGTTGCAGAAACTTTTTAACGCAAAAGGATTCCTCCATTAGTTCTAAGCAAATGAGCTTCAGCACATAAAAACAAATTACAAAAAATTATAAGGCAATCAAATTTTAAAGCAAGCAACATGTTGCTTAATACTTACTAAATACTTATGCCTAAAACCTATGTTGTTGGCAACATGTTGTGGAACTGGTTTTTAAAAAAATTAATGTAAATTCCAAGAAAATGTTGCCTTAAAATGTGTCTCTAAAATATTTCTTACAAAACAAAAACTTGTTAAATTTATAGTTTTTTACTTTATAATTTCTTGGCAACATGTTGCCGAAACTTTTTAACACAAAAGGATTATTCCATTATTTATAAATAAATGAGCTTATACATATAAAAACTAATTACAAAAATTTATAAAGAATTTAAATTTAAAAGCTAGCAACATTTTGCTTAATAATTTCTTATAACAAACATATCAAAAAAATGTCATTTTGCATTCATAAGTATTTGAATCTGATTTAAAAAAGGACTTTAACCAAAACATGTATTTTTAGCAACATGTTGCGGAACCGATTTAAATAAATCTGTTCTGCAACATGTTACTGAAGCCTTTTAACCCAAAATTATTTCTCCATTACTTCTAAGCAAATGAGCTTAAACATATAAACACGAATTACATAAATTTATTAAAAAGTTAAATGCAAAAGCAAGCAACATGTTGCTTATTAATTTCTTATAACAAACATATAAAACATTTCAGATTCAAAGCCTTAAGTTGCGGCACTGATTTTTTTAAAAGTTAAGGTAAATTCCTAGAAAATGTTGCGTATTTTTATTATTTTAAAGCGAAAGCAACATTTCGCTAAATAATTTAACATTATTATATTTATAGTTGTTTATAACTTTTAAGTCTAATATGTTGCAAAATCCATAAGTAGTTAAGTTTATACATGGTTAGCTTATATTTCTTTAGCAACATGTTGCTTATATATGGGAACACCTAAAAATACACTTTTCTAAATAAAGTAATAGTAATAGTAACTTATCACAAAACTTTATTTTTAATATGGCAACAAACAAGCTGGCAACATGTTGCAAAGAAAGTTGATCACTGGGTTTACTATAAAATCAGAAGTAAAAAATCACTTGGTTTCCTAAAACCTAATATGTTGCTAAATGTTAAAGTTGTTTAGTTTCTACTTTCCTAGTAAACAATTCATTGGCAACATGTTGCTTAAAAATAGCAGCACATTTAATTTTTTAAACCAAAAAGATCAAGCTATAGAAAATTGACAGAAAAATTTATTAAGAGGAGCTAGCTACATGTTGCAAAGAAAATATTTTTCTTTATGTTGATATTCATTTTAATTAAGTCAGCTAATGTTGTTAAAAACATGTTGCAAAACAAAATTTTAAAAACTCAATATAAATCTAATAAAAAAATCATAATTTTTGCTAGAAACATGTTGCATATAATTTTCTGTAGCACTTAAACCTTATACTAATGTTGTTTATATAAAAGCTAAATAGTTTATAATTTCTTTGCAACATGTTGCTCAAAAAATAGCAGTACATAAAAATAAACTTTTCGAGCATATGGAAACTATACCCAAAAATTTGTTTAGATATGGAAATTTTATAGCTGGTAAAATGTTGCAAAGAACGATTATCTTAAGCAAAGAAAAGATATGTCCATTTTCAATAATATTAAGTTTATAAAGAAATGAGAGTTCCTGGAAACATTTTGCATATAGTAATTTTCTGTAGAGGCGATTCATACTTATGAAATTCTGAAAATCTTATAGAAAAACTTATTATGTGTAACATTTTCCAGACATTGGTATCTAATTGCTTAATGTTGCTTGGCAACATATGTTGATGAAACATGTTTCTTAGAAATATAAATAATATTAAAAAGTGCTGCTTATTATATCTTTTATTTAAAAACTATAATTATATATCTATATTATTACCATGAAATACCTTTCATTCTGAAATAAAGTTAAAAATTAATAAAAATAATCTTAAAACTTTATGATCCTACTCTTCCGGTACCTCTTTAACACATTTAAGTTATTTTATTTCCATTTAAATACACAACTTTTTTTTTCTGTTGCTGCAAAACCTAAATTAATGTTA
Source organism: Stomorhina lunata (assembly GCA_933228675.1). NCBI lineage: Eukaryota > Metazoa > Arthropoda > Insecta > Diptera > Rhiniidae > Stomorhina > Stomorhina lunata. Next base: position 98,739,691 of record OW121744.1, read on the forward strand.
TTATTAATTAAAAATCATAAATTCAAAACAAACTCGTACAATTATTTAACGTAAATCATTATTATAAAAGACCAAAACCCACTAAGAGAAAAACAAAACGTAACGAAAACAAAAAATCACAAAAACATAAAACTCATTTACCAGCAACAATTGCCGCTTGGTCTTGCAACAAGCTCCAAAATGACAATCAGTGCTAAACATTTACAACTTTTGTGAACACACAACCTTAAGACTTCAAGTTTGTGTCTGATATTCATGTGTCTGAAATGGTACAAAGAAGCAGCCACAACAAAAATTAACAAATCTTTAAACTATAACAAGGAATATGTTAAAACTACTCCACCTCCTTCTTTTCCACAAACGAAAGAAACATCGACACTGTGGAAAAGCTCCTCTTTGAAATGTTGCTAAACTCTTCTAAACTTCTTAAGAAATTATCATGTGTAAGTTGTTTCGTTGCCCTACATCATCATAGAACAGGTGAAGTCAAAAATAGTAAATTTTTGAAAAATTTCCTATACAAATAGTAAATTTTTGAAAAATTTGCTTTAAAATAGGAAATTTTTGAAAAATTTCCCATAAAAATAGGAAATTTTTAAAAAATTTCCTATAAAAATAAGTAAATAGTAATTTTTTAAAAAATTAAATTTTTAAAAAATTTCCTATAAAAATAGAAAATTTTTGAAACATTTTCTATAAAAATAGGAAATTTTTGAAAAATTTCCTATAAAAATAGGAAAATTTTGAAAAATTTCCTATAAAAATAGGAAATTTTTGAAAAATTTCCTATAAAAATAGGAAATTTTTGAAAAATTTCCTATTAAAATAGGAAATTTTTGAAAAATTTCCTATAAAAATAGGAAATTTTTGAAAAATTTCCTATAAAAATAGGAAATTTTTGAAAAATTTCCTATAAAAACAGGAAATTTTTGAAAAATTTCCTATAAAAATAGGAAATTTTTGAAAAATTTCCTATAAAAATAGAAAATTTTTGAAAAATTTCCTATAAAAATAAGAAATTTTTGAATAATTTCCTAAACAAATAGGAAATTTTTGAAAAATTTCCTATAAAAATAGAAAATTTTTGAAAAATTTCCTATAAAAATAGTAAATTTTTGAAAATCTTCCTATACAAATAGTAAATTTTTGAAAAATTTCCTATAAAAATAGTAAATTTTTGAAAAATTTCCTATAAAAATAGAAAATTTTTGAAAAATTTCGTATAAAAATAGTAATTTTTTAAAAAATTTCCTATAAAAATAGGAAATTTTTGAAACATTTCCTATAAAAATAGAAAATTTTTGAAAAATTTCCTATAAAATTAGTAAATTTTTCAAAAATTTCCTATAAAATAGTAAATTTTTCAAAAATTTCCTATAAAAATAGGAAATTTTTCAAAAATTTCCTATAAAAATAGGAAATTTTTCAAAAATTTCCTATAAAAATAGTAAATTTTTAAAAAATTTTCTATAAAATTAGTAAATTTTTCAAAAATTTCTAATAAAAATAGTAATTTTTTCAAAAATTTCCTATAAAAATAGTAAATGTTCCAAAAATTTCCTATAAAAATAGTCAATTTTTCAAAAATTTCCTATAAAAATAGTAAATTGTTCAAAAATTTCCTATAAAAATAGTAAATTTTTGAAAAATTTCCTATAAAAATAGAAAATTTTTGAAAAATTTCGTATAAAAATAGTAATTTTTTAAAAAATTTCCTATAAAAATAGGAAATTTTTGAAACATTTCCTATAAAAATAGAAAATTTTTGAAAAATTTCCTATAAAATTAGTAAATTTTTCAAAAATTTTCTATAAAATAGTAAATTTTTCAAAAATTTCCTATAAAAATAGTAAATTTTTCAAAAATTTCCTATAAAAATAGGAAATTTTTCAAAAATTTCCTATAAAAATAGGAAATTTTTCAAAAATTTCCTATAAAAATAGTAAATTTTTAAAAAATTTTCTATAAAAATAGTAAATTTTTCAAAAATTTCTAATAAAAATAGTAATTTTTTCAAAAATTTCCTATAAAAATAGTAAATGTTCCAAAAATTTCCTATAAAAATAGTCAATTTTTCAAAAATTTCCTATAAAAATAGTAAATTGTTCAAAAATTTCCTATAAAAATAGTAAATTTTTCAAAAATTTCCTATAACAATAGTAATTTTTCAAAAATTTCCTATAAAAAAAGTAAATTTTTCAAAAATTTCCTATAAAAATAGTAAATTTTTCAAAAATTTCCTATAAAAATAGTAAATTTTTCAAAAATTTCCTATAACAATAGTAATTTTTCAAAAATTTCCTATAAAAAAAGTAAATTTTTCAAAAATTTCCTATAAAAATAGTAAATTTTTCAAAAATTTCCTATAAAAATAGTAAATTTTTCAAAAGTTTCCTATAAAAATAGTAAATTTTTCAAAAATTTCCTTTAAAAATAGTAAATTTTTCAAAAATTTCCTATAAAAATAGTAAATTTTTCAAAAATTTCCTATAAAAATAGTAAATTTTTCAAAAATTTCCTATAAAAATAGTAAATTTTTCAAAAATTTCCTATAAAAATAGTAAATTTTTCAAAAATTTTCTATAAAATAGTAAATTTTCAAAAATTTCCTATAAAAATAGTAAATTTTTCAAAAATTATTTATAAAAATGGGAAATTTTTTAAAAATTTCCTATAAAATTAGTAAATTTTTTAAAAATTTCCTATAAAATTAGTAAATTTTTCAAAAATTTTATATAAAGTAGTAAATTTTTCAAAAATTTCCTATGAAAATAGTAAATTTTTCAAACATTTCCTATAAAAATAGTAAATTTTTCAAAAATTTTCTATAAAGATAGTAATTTTTCAAAAATTTCCTATAAAAATAGTAAATTTTTGAAAAATTTCCTATAAAAATAGTAAATCTTTCAAAAATTTCCTATAAAAATAGTAAATTTTTCAAAAATTTCCTACAAAAATAGTAAATTTTTCAAAAATTTCCTATAAAAATAGTAAATTTTTCAAAAATTTCCTATGAAAATAGTAAATTTTTCAAACATTTCCTATAAAAATAGTAAATTTTTCAAAAATTTTCTATAAAGATAGTAATTTTTCAAAAATTTCCTATAAAAATAGTAAATTTTTCAAAAATTTCCTATAAAAATAGTAAATCTTTCAAAAATTTCCTATAAAAATAGTAAATTTTTAAAAAATTTCCTACAAAAATAGTAAATTTTTCAAAAATTTCCTATAAAAATAGTAAATTTTTCAAAAATTTCCTATAAAAATAGGAAATTTTTTAAAAATTTCCTATAAAAATAGTAAAATTTTCAAAAATTTCCTATAAAAATAGTAAATTTTTCAAAAATTTCCTATAAAAATAGTAGATTTTTCAAAAATTTCCTATAAAAATTTTCCTTATTGTAAAGTAGGGTATCATATAGGTCAATACTTTCCTAACTCTAGTACTTTCCTACTTATTGTTTTTGTCTTTCGATTTTGGCCTCAGAACTCATGGAGAGTTAAGTGTATGTTTAACTCACACCTCATGCTTTACAATTTAACTCATAATCATTAATTTGACTGCAAATGAACAAAAATGTACATATGCAACTGTTGTAGTTATAACAGCAAACAACAGCAACAACAATAATAATAACGGCCACAGCAGCAACAATGACAGCCTTAGTATAGTATCAACAAAATGCAGCAACAATAACGACAACAACCACATCATCAATAATTATTATTACTTTGCATTTGCCACATACAACCAACCAATCGTACAAACAAATGTGCAACATTTTTTTATATTTAATATCTTGGCAAAAACTTAAGGTAAAACTTGAACTAGTCTTTCATACATGTACGTAAGAATGTGTATTTTTTTTGTTGCTGCAACATTGGCCTACGTTTAGTTGCTGTGTGTTGTTGTTGTTGGCTGTGAACTCGTTTATTTAAGTAGAACTAGGATCTTTAATAGTCTAAAGAGGAAAATTTGCTGCATTTTACATGCATTAATATGATTCCTTATTGTATGAACGATATTTTTGCTCATAATAACGATTTATATTAATGAGCTTTAAGTTTCTGTTTTTTTTTCTTGCCACATCTTGGCAGTTATTACAAAAAAAAAATTGCAACATAAATGTGTTGTGTGTATTCACTTGCACCTCACCGAAAGTTATCTTTTTTACCTCAGACTTCTTTTTTAGGGGAGCTACTTCTTAAAGGCGAAGTGTGTTTAGTTTATAATGAATCTTAATATAAATTTCCAGAGTTTAATAAGAGAGCATTTTTGATTTCGAAAAAGCAAGAAAGATCTCTTACTAGATTGTCTTAGACGGCCTTTTGTTATATTCTCCATATTTCACGAAATGAAGATTAGTAACCCTGAGGATACGCGTTTCTATCAAAATATTAGCTTTGTCAATACTTTTCGAAAACATTTATCATATCATAGTTATATTCAATTTTTTACCTAACTTCCATGATTCCAAATGTTATAGCCTATTTATCTACTTGATGATACTAATCATATACCTAATACCTCTAAGTTCATAATAACATCATATCTTATGGATACTCAAACACACAAAAGTATTTAACTGCAATATATAAATATATTCATATAAATAAAAATTAATATATGACATAAGTATAAATATCGATCATTTGCAAGAAAATCTCAATAACTCATAAAAAATTCCCCATAATCATAAGCAAAACTTCCTATAAAATAAGGAAATTTTAAAAAAAATTCCTATAAAAATAGGAAATTTTAAAAAAAATTCCTATAAAAATAGGAAATTTTTAAAAAAATTCCTATAAAAATAGGAAATTTTCGAGAAATTTCCTATAAAAATAGGAAATTTTTGAGAAATTTCCTATAAAAATAGGAAATTTTTGAGAAATTTCCTATAAAAATAGGAAATTTTTGAGAAATTTCCTATAAAAATAGGAAATTTTTGAGAAATTTCCTATAAAAATAGGAAATTTTTGAGAAATTTCCTATAAAAATAGGAAATTTTTGAGAAATTTCCTATAAAAATAGGAAATTTTTGAGAAATTTCCTGTAAAAATAGGAAATTTTTGAGAAATTTCCTATAAAAATAGGAAATTTTTGAGAAATTTCATATAAAAATAGGAAATTTTTGAGAAATTTCCTATAAAAATAGGAAATTTTTGAGAAATTTCCTATAAAGATAGGAAATTTTTGAGAAATTTCCTATAAAAATAGGAAATTTTTGAGAAATTTCCTATAAAAGTAGAAAATTTTTGAAAAATTTCCTATAAAAATAGGAAATTTTTGAAAAATTTCCTATAAAAATAGGAAATTTTTAAGAAATTTCCTGTAAAAATAGGAAATTTTTGAGAAATTTCCTATAAAGATAGGAAATTTTTGAGAAATTTCATATAAAAATAGGAAATTTTTAAGAAATTTCCTATAAAAATATAAAATTTTTGAGAAATTTCCTATAACAATAAGAAATTTTTGAGAAATTTCCTATAACAATAGGAAATTTTTGAGAAATTTCCTATAAAAATAGGAAATTTTTGAGAAATTTCCTATAAAAATAGGAAATTTTTGAGAAATTTCCTATAAAAATAGGAAATTTTTGAGAAATTTCCTATAAAAATAGGAAATTTTTGAGAAATTTCCTATAAAAATAGGAAATTTTTGAGAAATTTCCTATAAAAATAGGAAATTTTTGAGAAATTTCCTATAAAAATAGGAAATTTTTGTGAAATTTCTTATAAAAATAGGAAATTTTTGAGAAATTTCCTAAAAAAAAATAAAATTTTTGAGAAGTTTCCTATAAAAATAGGAAATTTTTGAGAAATTTCCTATAAAAATAGGAAATTTTTGAGAAATTTCCTATAAAAATAGGAAATTTTTGAGAAATTTCCTATAAAAATAGGAAATTTTTGAAAAATTTCCTATAAAAATAGGAAATTTTTGAAAAAATTCCTTTAAAAAAAGGAAATTTTTGAAAAATTTCCTATAAAAATAGGAAATTTTTGAAAAATTTCCTATAAAAATAGGAAATTTTTGAAAAATTTCCTATAAAAATAGGAAATTTTTGAAAAATTTCCTATAAAAATAGGAAATTTTTGAAAAATTTCCTATAAAAATAGGAAATTTTTGAAAAATTTCCTATAAAAATAGGAAATTTTTGAAAAATTTCCTATAAAAATAGGAAATTTTTTAAAAATTTCCTATAAAAATAGGAAATTTTTGAAAAATTTCCTATAAAAATAGGAAATTTTTGAAAAATTTCCTATAAAAATAGGAAATTTTTGAAAAATTTCCTATAAAAATAGGAAATTTTTGAAAAATTTCCTATAAAAATAGGAAATTTTTGAAAAATTTCCTATAAAAATAGGAAATTTTTGAAAAATTTCCTATAAAAATAGGAAATTTTTGAAAAATTTCCTATAAAAATAGGAAATTTTTGAAAAATTTCCTATAAAAATAGGATATTTTTGAAAAATTTCCTATAAAAATAGGAAATTTTTGAAAAATTTCCTATAAAAATAGGAAATTTTTGAAAAATTTCCTATAAAAATAGGAAATTTTTGAAAAATTTCCTATAAAAATAGGAAATTTTTGAAAAATTTCCTATAAAAATAGGAAATTTTTGAAAAATTTCCTATAAAAATAGGAAATTTTTGAAAAATTTCCTATAAAAATAGGAAATTTTTGAAAAATTTCCTATAAAAATAGGAAATTTTTGAAAAATTTCCTATAAAAATAGGAAATTTTTGAAAAATTTCCTATAAAAATAGGAAATTTTTGAAAAATTTCCTATAAAAATAGGAAATTTTTGAAAAATTTCCTATAAAAATAGGAAATTTTTGAAAAATTTCCTATAAAAATAGGAAATTTTTGAAAAATTTCCTATAAAAATAGGAAATTTTTGAAAAATTTCCTATAAAAATAGGAAATTTTTGAAAAATTTCCTATAAAAATAGGAAATTTTTGAAAAATTTCCTATAAAAATAGGAAATTTTTTAAAAATTTCCTATAAAAATAGGAAATTTTTGAAAAATTTCCTATAAAAATAGGAAATTTTTGAAAAATTTCCTATAAAAATAGGAAATTTTTGAAAAATTTCCTATAAAAATAGGAAATTTTTGAAAAATTTCCTATAAAAATAGGAAATTTTTGAAAAATTTCCTATAAATATAGGAAATTTTTGAAAAATTTTCTATAAAAATAGGAAATTTTTGAAAAATTTCCTATAAAAATAGGAAATTTTTGAGAAATTTCCTATAAAAATAGGAAATTTTTGAGAAATTTCCTATAAAAATAGGAAATTTTTCAAAAAATTCTTATAAAAATAGGAAATTTTTGAGAAATTTCCTAAAAAAATAGGAAATTTTTGAGAAATTTCCTATAGAAATAGGAAATTTTTGAGAAATTTCCTATAGAAATAGGAAATTTTTGTGAAATTTCCTATAAAAATAGGAAATTTTTGAGAAATTTCCTATAAAAAAATAAAATTTTTGAGAAATTTCCTATAAAAATAGGAAATTTTTGAGAAATTTCCTATAAAAATAGGAAATTTTTGAGAAATTTCCTATAAAAATAGGAAATTTTTGAGAAATTTCCTATAAAAATAGGAAATTTTTGAGAAATTTCCTATAAAAATAGGAAATTTTTGAGAAATTTCCTATAAAAATAGGAAATTTTTGAGAAATTTCCTATAAAAATAGGAAATTTTTGAGAAATTTCCTATAAAAATAGGAAATTTTTGAGAAATTTCCTATAAAAATAGGAAATTTTTGAGAAATTTCCTTTAAAAATAGGAAATTTTTGAAAAATTTCCTATAAAAACAGGAAATTTTTGAAAAATTTCCTATAAAAACAGGAAATTTTTGAAAAATTTCCTATAAAAACAGGAAATTTTTGAAAAATTTCCTATAAAAACAGGAAATTTTTGCAAAATTTCCTATAAAAACAGGAAATTTTTGAAAAATTTCCTATAAAAATAGGAAATTTTTGTGAAATTTCCTATAAAAATAGGAAATTTTTGAGAAATTTCCTATAAAAAAATAAAATTTTTGAGAAATTTCCTATAAAAATAGGAAATTTTTGAGAAATTTCCTATAAAAATAGGAAATTTTTGAGAAATTTCCTATAAAAATAGGAAATTTTTGAGAAATTTCCTATAAAAATAGGAAATTTTTGAGAAATTTCCTATAAAAATAGGAAATTTTTGAGAAATTTCCTATAAAAATAGGAAATTTTTGAGAAATTTTCTTTAAAAATAGGAAATTTTTGAAAAATTTCCTATAAAAACAGGAAATTTTTGAAAAATTTTCTATAAAAACAGGAAATTTTTGAAAAATTTCCTATAAAAACAGGAAATTTTTGAAAAATTTCTTATAAAAATAGGAAATTTTTGAAAAATTTCCTATAAAAATAGGAAATTTTTGAAAAATTTCCTTTAAAAATAGGAAATTTTTGAAAAATTTCCTATAAAAATAGGAAATTTTTGAAAAATTTCCTATAAAAATAGGAAATTTTTGAAAAATTTCCTATAAAAATAGGAAATTTTTGAAAAATTTCCTATAAAAATAGGAAATTTTTGAAAAATTTCCTATAAAAATAGGAAATTTTTGAAAAATTTTCTATAAAAATAGGAAATTTTTGAAAAATTTCCTATAAAAATAGGAAATTTTTGAAAAATTTCCTATAAAAATAGGAAATTTTTGAAAAATTTCCTATAAAAATAGGAAAGTTTTGAAAAATTTCCTATAAAAATAGAAAAGTTTTGAAAAATTTCCTATAAAAATAGGAAAGTTTTGAAAAATTTCCTATAAAAGTAGGAAAGTTTTGAAAAATTTCCTATAAAAATAGGAAATTTTTGAAAAATTTCCTATAAAAATAGGAAATTTTTAAAAAATTTCCTGTAAAAATAGGAAATTTTTGAAAAATTTCCGATAAAATTAAGAAATATTTGAAAAAAAAAATTTCCTATAAAAATAGTAAATTTTTAAAAAATTTCCTATAAAAATAGTAAATTTCCTATAAAAATAGTAAATTTCCTATAAAAATAGTAAAGTTAATATAAAAATAGTAAATTTTTGTATTTAGTTTAGTTTATTTTTTACTTATGCCAATGTTGCTGTAAATGATTGTTATGTTGCTAGAGGTTGTCTATGCTTTTTTTTTGTTGCTGTTGTTGCTGCTGCTTACCATACGTTACTTTAAATTGTTATGTCGTGTTTGTGTACAAATTATCTAAAATGTTCATATGAGGACAAACTTTTACCAGCAGCATTAACGTCCCCTTTACAACTCCCCACTACTCTTCGCTAGTTGTAAGCAATTTCAATTTACTTTTTAGTTTAGACTAAAAGTCCTTTATTGCGCCTACATTGGCGCTCATTTTTGCTTCATTACGTTTTTGGTCATTAGCAATTATCATTATCATTACCATACCAATGCGAATGAACATTTAATTTTGTTTACAACAAACCAACCAACAAAAACAACTACAATAAGACATTTACAACATAACACAGACAATGTGTGTTGCATACATATTTCCTCTTTCATTTTCAGTTACAACAAAACGGAATTATTGTGGCTAACTCCCAGCTCTTAGCGGGGATGTTGCTGTGAATATGTTGCTAAACTCAGGCTACACTTGCAGTTCGTATGTGTACTTGGTCTTTGGTATAATAATGCTACTCGTAAATCTTCAAGGCGTCTCTCAGCTCATCTTGCACACAAATGAGTTTAAGTTTACGAATTTTGCTTTTAGCTGAAGCTCTTCTTTTTTGGCCAGTTTCTTGACGATATCTTTTCTTTATAAAACCGTTAAGATTTTCTTTGGAGCAACAAAAAATTTGAAAATTGTAAATTTTGTTTTGTATTAATTTCCAAATTGATTTTCTTTTTGCTCTTCTTTTCTTAGCTGCTGCAACATTTGAGCTTTAATTAAATAAGATTAATATGACTGGTTTTTTTGTGCGCACTTCGCAGTAGAGTAAAAATAAAATTATAAGACATCATCATCATCATATCAATCAAATTAGTAATGTTCAAATAATTGCAGAGGTGAAAATTTATAGAACTTGATTGGTGTAAAGCTAAAAGATATAAATATTTACTTTGAGCAACATGTTGATAAGAAAAATAGTGATGGGAAAACAGGATTCGAAATACACAAGATGTTAAGTTTTTTTTTTAATAAAACCTAAGCTTTAATTATAATCTTTTACAAATTTGAAATATTTATCACCTACAAAAAGTTGAAGAAATCTTAAACCAGATTTCAGCAACATGTTGCAGATAGAATTTTTAGAGGACAAAACCAGATAGGTTTATTTTATAGCTTAAAATTTAAACAACTCCAAACTTAACTGATATAAATATTAACTATTGGCAACATGTTCATAAGAAAATGGCGAAAATAGGGTTCAAATTTCAAATTTTTAAAGAATATCCTATTAAATAGAAAATTTTGGAATTATTACCTATAAAAATATAAACTGTTTTAAAAATGTCCTATAAAAATGTTCTAAAGATTTCCTACAAAAATAGTAAATTTAAAAGAAAAACTGTAATATTTAAAAAAATAGTAAATTTTTGAAAAAATTCCTATAAAAATAGAAAATTTTTGAAAAATTTCTTAAAAAAATAGGAAATTCTTGAAAAAATTTTTATAAAAATAGGAAATTTTTGAAAATTTTCCTATAAAAATAGGAAATTTTTGAAAATTTTAATATAAAAATAGGAATTTTTTGAAAAATTTCCTATTAAAATAGGAAAATTTTTAAAAAATTTTCTATAAAAATAGGAAATTTTTGAAAAATTTTCTATAAAAATATTACATTTTTGAAAAATTTTCTATAAAAATAGGAAATTTTTGAAAAATTTTCTATAAAAATTGTAAATTTTTGAAAAATTTCTTGTAAAAATAGGAAATTTTTGAAAAATTTCCTATAAAAATAGAAAATCTTTGAAAAATTTCCTATAAAAATAGGAAATCTTTGAAAAATTTCCTATAAAAATAGGATATCTTTGAAAAATTTCCTATAAAAATAGGAAAATTTTGAAAAATTTCCTATAAAAATAGGAAATTTTTGAAAAATTTCCTATAAAAATAGGAATTTTTTGAAAAATTTCCTATAAAAATAGGAAATTTTTGAAAAATTTCCTATAAAAATAGGAAATTTTTGAAAAATTTCCTATAAAAATAGGAAATTTTTGAAAAATTTCCTATAAAAATAGGAAATTTTTGAAAAATTCCTATAAAAATAGGAAATTTTTCAAAAAATTCTTATAAAAATAGGAAATTTTTGAAAAATTTCCTATAAAAATAGGAAATTTTTGAAAAATTTCCTATAAAAATAGGAAATTTTTGAAAAATTCCTATAAAAATAGGAAATTTTTCAAAAAATTCTTATAAAAATAGGAAATTTTTGAAAAATTCCTATAAAAATAGGAAATTTTTCAAAAAATTCTTATAAAAATAGGAAATATTTGAAAAATTTCCTATAAAAATAGAAAATTTTTGAAAAATTTCCTATAAAAATAGGAAATTTTTGAAAAATTTCCTGTAGAAATAGGAAATTTTTGAAAAATTTCCTATAAAAATAGTAAATTTTTGAAAAATTTCCTATAAAAATAGTAAATTTTTGAAAAATTTCCTATAAAAATAGTAAATTTTTGAAAAATTTCCTATAAAAATAGTAAATTTTTGAAATATTTCCTATAAAAATAGTAAATTTTTGAAAAATTTCCTTTAAAAATAGTAAATTTTTGAAAAATTCCCTATAAAAATAGTAAATTTTTGAAAAATTTCCTATAAAAATAGTAAATTTTTGAAAAATTTGCTATAAAAATAGTAAATTTTTGAAAAATTTGCTATTAAAATAGTAAATTTTTGAAAAATTTCCTATAAAAATAGTAAATTTTTGAAAAATTTCCTATAAAAATAGTAAATTTTTGAAAAATTTCCTATAAAAATAGTAAATTTTTGAAAAATTTCCTATAAAAATAGTAAATTTTTTAAAAATTTCCTATAAAAGTAGTAAATTTTAAAATAGTAAAATCATATAAAAATAAGTTTATAGGATATTTTTAAACTTTTTCAAGATTTTATGGTTAGCAACATGTTGATAACGGACATAATAAAATTTTTCTCATATTATCAACATTTTAAAAATTTAAATATTCATTATTAAAATTCAAATTTCCCGTTTCTATTTTCATTGTTGACAACACAAAAAAGAAGCAGTTACTCGATGATGCTACCAAAAGGAAATCTATCACTTATTGCCTGCTCCTCATCATCATAATCATCATCGTAACATAATTTTTGTGCCCCAACCTCAAATTCATCTTAATTTGATTTCAAGAAATTAGCTTTAATATTAATTTGCTCATATAAAACAGGATTTTTTTTAAACATATTGAAGTTAGCCAGCGAGTGAGCAACAACCATAATTTTAAATTTCTGACATTAAAACTAGACTATTAGTTACGTGGCGATGCAGCAGCAGCATTAGGCTGCATGCCACATAACCAAAGGAGGATCTGTAAATGTGCAGTAATGATATTTTCAATAAGGAAATTTATAAGTGCCACAAAAAAGTTGTTGGTGCTACAACAGCAGCAGCAGCAGCAAACAACAAACTTAAAGCTAATTGTCTTACAAATAATTTTCAATGATGATGAGGCAAAGAAGCGGGAATAAAAAATAGACAACAAAAATTAAAAGTTTTTTGAGAAACTAACATGATTTTATATGGATGTCTTTGATATAGTTACACATATGAGAAATATATTCGCTTTAATTGTGCCCTACGCCATTAGTTTAATATAAATACTACAGTCTTGCTGTAGTCATATTATGGTAATTCTGTAATATTTAAGTCATTTTTTATTTCTAATACTATAGTCAAACTATACATATGCTTTTGTAATACTATAGCCAAATATGCCCACTATAGTCATGTTATGTTATTCTGTAATCAAACTATAGTTATGCTTTAGTCATACTATAGTAATACTTAAGTCATATTTTATTTATACAATTGTCATTTAATAATCACGCTATTGTTAAACTATAGTAAAGAGTTCGTCGTACTATAGTCATAATAAAGTCATACTATATTCTTACTATAGCCATATTATAGCTATTATATAATCATACTATAGTGAAACTTAAGTTATACTATAGGATATATTCGTTTTAATTATTCCCTATGACACTAGAACAATATTAATACCCAGCAAAACTTTGGTAATGGCAAGTACTCTGATAACTGGTTACCTTGTAACGACCACAACATACCATCCGAATAAATAATAAGTTATTACAGAAGTACTTATTTGTAATTAAGATGGTAATTTAAACTGAATGGCCCCGGTTCAAATCCCACCAAGGGCAACAATTTTTTTTAGTTTTTTTTTATTAAAAGAGTTTTTTTAAATGATTTTTGAATTTTAAGAACTTAAATATTATCTTCTGTAAAAAAAAATTTGTAAAACTAACTCACGTTAATGAAAAAATACCATCATGTTTCAATTTTGATTATGTAGGGGATGTTGAATACCAATACCCAACTTATCTGGGTCATCCTTCATCTCAACTGTGGACACACACCTCCTCATGGTATCACCCGGGGAGATAGTTTAAAACCCATTAATATTGTGAGTTAACACGTTCCAAGAGTTGTCCCATAAGATCGATAAAAATGGGTTAGGATTACGGGCTAGTAACCCTCTCTTGAAAAAAAAAATACAATGAAGAGGATAAAATTAGAATTGAAATGTCCCACTACCTAATGTTAGAGGAGGATGTCCGAAACTTCGATAGAAAGACCAAGTAGAGGAACATTTTTCAAAGATTGGCCTATAAAATTGGAGAAGATCGAAATCCATGGAATTCTAAAATATGCTCGGACTTTGACCTTAACAATTTGTAACATTTAAGTAAGTAAGAGTCAATCTTATGTAAAAACTTATACAAAAAAAGAAGATTTAAATTGTTTAAGTTTTAAAATAATTTTAAAAAAGTTTTAAAATAATTACAAAAAATCGTATAAAAATATTTTTCCAAAAATTACAACAAAGCAAACAAAAGCAGGGAAAAACAAAGTTATTGTCACATGATTTTGGATCTAAAAATGAAAATTTTTTATATTAATTAAAAGCTGCTAAGTTTTCAACATATGAAGTAGCTCAGTGGAAGAGTCTCTGCCTAGCAGTCGGAGGGTCTGGGTTCGAGCCCCCATGGGATCATAAAAAAAAATTTGTATTTCCTTTAAAAATATATGTTTTTAATAAAACAACAACAAAAAAGTTGTTGTTGTTGTTGCTTTCAAATTGCTTACCCAAGTCATTACTTTTCTGCAATTGGTAAGTTCTTGCCTCCAATGACATCCCCATGTTAATGTAATGACTTAAACAGCGAATGAGTAAGTAGTTCGTGTTCAATAGTTTAACTGTTTAACTCATTATTTGGTAATGAAAAGTTTTACTGGGTACTTAAAATACTAAAGTAACACTTAAGTCATATTATATTTATGTTTGTGTTTTTGTAGTACTATAGCGACACTAAAGTCATCCAATATTCTCACTATAGTAATATAGTGTAGTTATACTATTGTCATACTCTAGTAATACTTAAGTCATATTATATTCAAACAATCGCCATACAATAGTCATACTATATTCTCAATATAGTTATATTATAGCTATTTTATATAATCATTCTATAGTAATACTTAAGATATATTATAGGAGGAAACTAACACCACTATCCCGTTATCCATTTGTTGGTTTGCCTGAACAGAGGAAGTTTAAACTGTTTCCCTTAGTTAATTCTTCCCAGCTACTGGTATCAAGTAGTCTTCTGCTATCCCCCCAATACCAAAATGGAAGAATGGTATGGTAAAAAATAAACAGGATCGGAGCAGGTAGAATGCAATCCCCAATCTAAAAAACTTGTTATTGCATACCTTCAGAATCGCTAGAGTTAGAGTTACTAACGTTTTTATTGACATTTTTATAATTCCAATCGAATTTGGTTAAAAAAATAATGGATCCCAGCTGGGGAAGCTTTACTCCCCTTCACTCCCCACAAAAATTCATACTACAATGACAAAACACAGCAAATACAATCTCAGTGCTCATTCCAGTACAATTTGAGTATATTTTAGATCAAGGTTGGCCATATTACCTTGATCTAAAGTATATTCAAATTGTCACTAAAAAAACAAAAAATAAAATTCAACGATTTGAAACCAAAGTTTCGGCAAAACTTTTCGAGATATCAACTTATTTTTTTTCAAGTTTTATTCTCCCATTTGTTTGTTTTATGACACTATAATAAATATTTATAATTTGTAATATGGGGCCCTTATATTAAAATGATCGCAAGATATAGGAAAAATTATTGATCGCAAGCGATAGGAAAAATATTGTTATTATGCGACAAAAAATCTTAATTAAACAAAAATGGGGAATGTTTTGGTGCATAACATTTTGGTTCTTTGTTAGTTTGCTACTTTCGACAAACTAATTAAATTTTTTCCAAATGGTTTACAAGTTATGGTGCAAATTATTGTATGTGAAGTTTCTTAGTTTACAGGCCATAGAATGGTAAATCATTACTTACGAGGGCTGTCTGATATATAACCGACCTAACCATGATGCACGCGACTTTTTTAAAAAAAAAAAGTTTCTACTTCAAATTGTGCGTATTATAATAGCTACTCGCCAAAATTTCAAAAATTTATCTTGCGCAATTATCTGTTGACAGTCGTTTTTGTGAGTCTATTTCGGTGATTTCCCCAAAATGGAAAAAATTGAATATCGAGCTGTAATTAAATTTTTATTTTTGAAAGGCAATACGCCTTCACAAATCAAAGATGAGTTGGACTCTGTGTATGGTGACTCTGCACCATCGTTTACCACCGTAAAATTTTGGGCAGCTGAATTTAAACGTGGTCGCAGGAGCTTAGAAGATGATGAACGTCCTAGGCGTCCAAAAACTGTAACCACTAACGATAACATCGCTAAAGTTCATCAATTGTTAGGGAAATAGCTGAGATTATGAAGATGTCAAAAGAACGTGTTTGTCACATATTTAACCAAGATTTGACCATGAGAAAGCTGTCTGCGCGTTGGGTGCCACGTTTGCTTACGCTAGACCTCAAACGTGAGCGCATGAACATTTCCAGCGCTCTGTCGGCTCAGTTTAGAGGCAATAAGACCGAGTTTTGGCGCCGATTGATAACTGTAGACGAAACTTGGATTCATCATTATACGCCCGAAACAAAAATCCAATCTAAACAGTGGATTGAAAAGGGGGAACCGGCCCCAAAAAAAGCTAAAGCTGTGTATTCGGCTGGGAAAGTGATGGCGACTGTTTTTTGGGACAGCCATGAATTATTTTTATCGACTATCTTGAAAAAGGAAAAACTATAACAGGAGTATACTACGCATCATTATTGGACAAGCTAAAGGAAGAAATTTCGAAAAATCGGCCACATTTGCAAAAAAAGAAAGTCTTGTTCCACCAAGACAATGCACCATCTCACACCTCAACAGTCGCCATGGCGAAAATCCACGAATTGCGGTTCGAACTGCTTGACCATCCACCTTATTCACCGGATCTAGCACCAAGCGACTTTTTTTTTGTTTCCTCAACTTAAAACTGCGCCCGGCGGCCAGAGATTTTCATCAAATGAGTAGGCAATCTCATTCGTGAGCTCGTATTTTGCAGACAAAGACGCCAAGTACTATTTGGAAGGCTTGCAGAGATGGGAGCATCGCTGGGAGAAGTGTGTGGAGTTACAAGGAGACTAAGTAGAAAAATAAAAAAAAAATTTTGAAAAAGTCGAGTGCATCATGGTTAGGTCGGTTATTTATCAGACAGCCCTCGTAATTCGAAGTTTCTTTAGTATAAAGCAAATTTTTTTTGCTGCATATCTTTAGGCATGTTATCAAGTTTTGGTAAAAATTGCAATAACTCCAATACTTCTTCATGAATATTTCGATGGCTTAAAATAAAGTTACTTAAGTTCTTTTTTATATTCTTTTATGTCTTTTCAATAATTAAATTTAAAAAGGGTTTAAATTTAGTTAAAAGCAAAAAAAAACTCCTATTATTCCGCATCGAAAAATTTTGCAGGTTGTGGCCTGCGCTATGCCTTCCCCTGAAGCAATCACTACATGTTTTCTTATTACGGATAAGGAACAATGAAAAACGCATAAACAAATATTAATTTCATGAGCACGTGTGTGTGCCTTAGCTTTTTCTCATTGGATAATTTTGTTGTTGTAACATCACTAGCATTGAAAATGTGGGTTATATGTTGTTATCATAAGGAACCTAACCACAAGCTAGGACATATGTTGGGGACGGCATGGTCTATGCGGGACCAAAAGATATTTATTAATCTGTTGCTCCATCCCGATCTCAGAAATTCAAAAGAAACTGCTGAGATAGCATAATGTTGTATTCCTTTACTGGAAGGATCTTTGTTTCCTTATGAAGGTGATGTGGTGAGGTAGTTTGTAGGCAGCCTATTATAGTTCTTAGGGCTGCATTTTGGTAGCGTTGAATATTTCTCCCCTGAGTATCACTTAGCTACGCTGACCATACTGGAGCAGCATAATTTACCACTGACCGGCCAATTGCTTTATAGGTAGACAGCAAGGTTTCTCTGTCCATTCCCCAAGTACTACCGGCTAGTGCTTTAAGGACCTTGTTTTTCCATCGCAATTTATGCGCGACAGTTGTGGCATGTGGTAAATATGGTCGCTGAGGGTTTAGTTGGTTGTATCTTAAGGTTACGTTCAGTGAATAAATTGTGGATTTTACCTAGATAACGATTCCCCTTACCGCATAGATCTTCCACATTATGGCCGGTTGCCATTATCGTGCAGTCTTCCGCATATGATATCACTTCAACGCCTCAGCAACAATATACTCATTGGATAATCGCCTCTATTAGTTACTTTCGATTTAAAGTAAAAGCGGTAAATATATTTTAAATGGGACTTTTCAAAACGACCATACGGCAAATCAATGTGTGGAAGTGCAACATCGTTATATATATCATAGAGTCTTTGGTCATACTTTCATTACCAAAATTACTTCAGTCGTACTATGTGATCATACTATAGTCAGTTCGTATTCATAATATAGGTATGCCATAGCACTTTGTCTGACTGACTTTCCTAGAGTATAGTCCCGTAGGGTATCATTTGATAAGATTTGATGGATTTTACTAATTTTACTAATTTCTCCGAATGTAGAACTGTCAATTTTATACTGAAGCCATACATTAATACTTGAGAACAGTCGCGTAGGGTATCATATAATTAGATTTTGATCGAATTTACCTACATATTTTCCTAACTTCAATATAATTTAACGAGTATGAGTATGCAACTTTAAAATAGTATGTGCTCTAACATATGTTATTATTGCCAACTTAATGACATGAAAGCTATTTTGTAAGATGTTAAAAAAAAGCTTAACTTTTTCCCATTTGAGCTTCATTAACAAAAGAATATTAAGAAAATATTGTATGCGAGGGGTACTATTTATATTTCGACGCAAATGGCAGAGTTTTTTTTTGCCAGTGGCCACTGTTCCATAATGAAGAACTGTCTATGCTGAGTAGTACACGACCATTTGTTTACCGGAAAAAGTTGAAAAAATTCGTAAAAATAACTCCCAAAGAAGAATCATTCTATATGATGAAAATGCGAGCTCTCGTCATAGAAGCTTTGACTCGGAACCCAATGACTTCTTTCTCTTTCTTAATATACAACGATGTGATCAAAAGCTCGTGAACCGTCGCACGGTGGTTCAGAATCAAATTTCATTGGCCAAAACCTATATTTTTTGTTGACATAGATTTTTAAAATTTTTATACCATCAGAAAGAAAACATATCAAAACTAAGGTGGCCAAAAAATTTGGTCAAAATATTCGCTGTAGTGGGCGTGGCAGGCTGCTAAAGACAAGGAATTTTAGTTAATTTAGAAATGAAAGAAAAATTGTAATTTTTGATCTCATATTAATTACGATTTCTTGAAAACTATTAATGCTAATGGGCTGCGGTTTTTTTTTGTTATGTTGGGTGGACTGTTGGTTTTAACAAATGGTATTTGCGCACCCTGTATAGTTTGTAGTTAAGGTGTTATGTAATAAATTTAAAATCACCATATACTCATAAAATTTCAAGTTTAGAAGTACTGCAGACCAGTAAAATTTGAATTTAAAAAGGAAACTCATGATACTATTAAGAATGAAATAAGTGATATCAGAGCTCAAATTTCAATACTAAAGCCATTAGAGTTGGAGATAGATGAACATACTATTAAATTGAATTATCAATTAATTCTTTCAATGATAGATGGAAAAACTGCCCAGGCTTTGACTGATACAAAAGCTTCATCCAGCTGTATTATATGTAATGCAACATCAAGCCAGTTAAACCAAGAACCTACAAAGTCACTAGATAGTATTGATGCATTTGAATTTGGATTATCACCGCTACATACGAGAATAAGATTTATGGAACACATACTGAAAATTAGCTATGATTTGGACTTCGGATCTTCAGGATCAGTAAGAAATAATGACACCAACCAAGAGAAAATAAAATTGAAAAAGAAACAAGTTCATGATGCATTTCTCAAACACGGGTTAATTATAGATCAACCAAAACAAGGATGAGGCAATACAAACGATGACAATACCGCAAGAAGATTCTTTTTGGATCCCGAAACTACATCTGATATAACAGGTGTTGATATAGATCTTATTTCAAGATTTAAAACAATTACTGAAGTACTTGGGTGCAATGAACAAATTAATTCTAAAAAATTTGGTGATTATGCCAAGGAAACTGTTGCTATATATACATCCAAATACAATTATAGAAATATGTCAGCAACAGTGCACAAAGTTCGTTATCATGGAGAAGATGTCATTAAGCACCATTTATTACCAATTGGAGATTTATCAGAGGAAGCCCAGGAAAAAAGAAATAAGGATTACAGATTTTACAGAGAACATAATACCAGAAAAACGTCACGAAGTTCTACAAATTAAGACTTATTTCACATATTATCCTTCGGATCTAAGTGCCGAAGTTAAAGCACTGCTATAGGACAGCAGTAATACAGAGCAGAATATAAAATATTTACAAGAAATATTCCAGCCAAATAAACAATAATTATAATTTGCATTTAACATTTGAGTACAATAAAGTATACAAATTTTAATATTAAATATTATTTTATTTATCTACAATCTATTTATGACTACAACTAAATATATATTTAAAGAAAAATTAAGTTACACTCTTTTATTAAAAAAAAACTAGGTAATATATAAGTATTATTAAGAATAAATTAAAATTTGGGCCACCCTAATAAAAATACTGTAAATACCTCAACTAGAAAGGGAGCACCCTAAGGATAACAAAATATTAAATAGCTATCCAAGGTCGACTTGTGGCCCAAATTTGAGCCAAATCGGTTAAGAAGAAGTGGGTCAAAAATGAGTTGGCAGATTTGAAACAAAATTAAAAAGAAAAACATTGAAAATTGAATTTCAAGCTTAAATTTCTTAAGAACCACTGTACCGATCTTAATAAAACAGACACTCGGAAAAGCAACAGATGTTATCTATTGATCTATTGAACTACTAAAAAATCTTTAATAGTTGAAAAGTTACAGAGTTTTGGCCAATGAAAAACGATTCTGAACCACTGTGCGTCGTGGTATATATCAGAGGTCCCATATCAAAGGTCCCAAGTACGATTCCTTGCCAGGCCCACTTGAAAAAATAAATTTTCAAAAAAAAAGCGGTTCACCTCATAGCTCAGCTAGCAAGTGGTTATCGAGTATTAGGCTATGTTCGGAGCCGGAGTTAAAAAGTAGGTCCCTTTCAATGAGTCTTAAAATAGAATCGGATGCAGCTCATTGTCTGAGAGAAGTACCCCTTGTTTCAATTGGAATGTCGTGGAAATCGTGTATGTATGTATATATGTATGATCAAAGGCTATTTTCATTAACAAATTTTGTTATTTTCTGCTATTTCCGAAACATAATTAGTACCTCTCGTATAGATTTACTAACTCTAACAAAGTAGTAACACAGTGTGGCAGCAAGCAGCGACTAGTTTTAAATGACCACAAGAAAACTTTGTTTTACAAAAATTACACTTAAATTGTAAAGGCCTCTAAGACAGCAGCGTGTGTGTTCTTTCTAATGCCAGAGAAAAAGACTTCGGTAGGAAGTCTGGCAAATGTATGGAAAAGTAATGATTAAAAAGTCTGCAAATGTATACTTAATTTTCTTTTTATTCCTTAGCATTCGGGCTAATACATATTTAATACAAAACTTTACAAAGACACCAAAATAAACAAGTAAGAGTGTTATATTCGGCTGTGCCGAATCTTCTATACCCACCATCAACTTGTACGAGAGTGCAGCTAATTGAAAATGTTGACCAAATGTGGTATTGTTGGTAATATATTTGGACTAAATTCGGTTGCAGTGGTATAGCTACTATAGTTCAACATTTAAAAGTATCTAAGTCGTTTCCTAAGTATTTACCTTGGACAAAATGCTGTTCCATAACCGAATATAGTTTTACATTAATAAGCCGTTTCGTTGTGCCATAAACATGTTGATAGCAACACGGCAGGTTCAGGACCTAACATTCATTGATAGCTATCTAATTTCGTAGATGCAATCTTAATATACTGAATGTGCCTCCAAATCTTTTTGATTGTTGATATAAAAAGGGGATGTTATATATATAAAAACTATAGCCAAATGTTGACCGATTGTTACAAAATTGAATATACTGGCTGGTATTAATATAAAGTTTATTTATGCAAAATTTAGTTACCATAGCTGACATAGTTTATAATTTAATAGCTTTTAACTGGCATTTTTGGCATTTTAGTGGTTACCGGGAACGGTTTTTATATGAAAGCTATGGTCAAAAATGGACTGATTCCTATAAAATTTTACATACTGACTGAAAGTTGCATAAAACTTATCTGTTCTAAATTTAGTAGTCATAGGTTTTACAATTTTTTTCAATTTATCAGCATAAATGTGATTCCCGGGGCAGGGTTATATGGGAGCTCTAATTAAATGGGAACCGATTTTACCCATTTTCAGCACACAATTTCTATAACATATCGAAAAAACTTCTGCTAAATTTTGTCTCTCTAGCTCTTGTAGTTAAGGAGCTATCGCCCTTTTCTCTGACGGAAAGATGGACATAAACCTTCTATTCTTTTTGTATTTTTGTGTTTCCGTAAGTTTTTTATATGGGAGCTATGGTCAAATGGTGACCGATTGTAACAAAATTTTGCACACTCGCTGGCATTCACATAAAACTTGCAGTAACCCTTTTCATTAAGGCACTATCGCGCTTTTATTTGACGGACAGACCCCAATTTCTTTTTGTATTTATGTGTTTTCGTAAGTTTTTTTATATGGGAGCTATGGTCAAATGGTGAACGATTGTGACAAAATTTTGTACATTGATAGGCATTGACATAAGACCTCCTCGTGCTAAATTTATTGGCTATATCTGTTATAGTTTTAGATTTATTGGCATTTAAGTGTATTTTAGGTGAAATTTTGGCTGTTTCCGTAAGTTTTTTGTATGGGAGCTATGACAAAATGTGAACCGATTTTGATGAAATTTTATATGCTGCCTAGGGCTTATGCAAAACTTCTACATAACAAATTTTATCATCATAGCTATTATAGTTTGTTATTTATTAGCAAATAAGCGATTAGCGTAGGCGAGGTTATACGGGAGCTATGGTCAAATGTTAACCGATTTTGCTCAATTTCAATACCAACATTTTCTTAGAGATGAAGAATGTTTTTACTATCGTGATTTCAAGAGACAGACAGACAGACAGACAGACAGACAGACAGACAGACAGACAGACAGACAGACAGACAGACAGACAGACAGACAGACAGACAGACAGACAGACAGACAGACAGACAGACAGATAGACAGACAGACAGACAGACAGACAGACAGACAGACAGACAGACAGACAGACAGACAGACAGACAGACAGACAGACAGACAGACAGACAGACAGATAGACAGACAGACAGACAGACAGATATACAGACAGATATACAGACAGATATACAGACAGATATACAGACAGATATACAGACAGACAGACAGACAGACAGATAGATAGATAGACAGACAGACAGACAGACAGACAGACAGACAGACAGACAGACAGACAGACAGACAGACAGACAGACAGACAGACAGACAGACAGACAGACAGACAGACAGACAGACAGATAGACAGAAAGACAGACAGACAGACAGAGAGACAGACATCGCTCAGTAGTCTTAGAATTTCATAAGGCTTCAGAATATGTGTACATATATCGTTTTTGATTTTTGAGCCAATATTAAGGAAATTACAAACGGAATGACAATCTCAATATACCCCCCATTCGTTTTGATGGTGGGTATAAAAAGGGGACCTAACTCCTAGAACAAATAAAATCTAAATATTGGCTGCAATTGAACGTTAATTTTTTTGCCAGATTAAAACTAAAATATTGAGAACAAAAATTAAATGCAATTGCTTTGGACATTAAACAAGGCTACTACTATCTCAAATACTGGCAAACACTAACTAAACTATCTCAAATGCTTTTAATATTTTACTATATCCCGATTTGTATATAGAAAAATATTTCTTCCTCTTGCTTAAGTTAATGTGTTTCATGCTGTTTCTTCCTGGCTAAGGCCTTTTTTAGTCATTCAAGGCATCATCATAAGTAAGTAGATGAGATGATGGCTTAGTTGTTTAGTTTGCCTCCAAATGTTGTTGTTGGTATGTTGCAGCTATAAATGTTTTGTAGTTTAAAAAGATCAAACTCTTTTTTTTTTTTGTTATGAAGCCTGGAGGGCGCGTGCTGAATTTAATCAGTTTCAGTTTGTGTTGCATGTTGCGTACAATGACACTCTAACGTTGTACGTATGTTTTCGTCTTAGCATTTCAGCCAAGAGTGTCTTGGCAAATGTGTGTAAGCCAAAACTAATAGGAAAGTCTACAAAAAAAATAAAAAAAGAAATTAGAACAAAATTATGTCTTGTCTTATTGGCAAAAATGTTGTTAGATCTTCCAAAGATTGACTCTTAAGTTTAAGTTGTCAATAGCTTAAGGTTAAATGACAAAATATTATATTTAACGGTTTTAATTTTCCTCGCAAATATGCAAAGATGGCTAACAAAGTATTTTGAAACTATTTAACAAGATTTACTGCAATTACCTTAATGCAGTTTCTGGAAAATATTAAATAAACATGAAAGAGTTCAAAGTAATTATACTACAGTTATACTATTTATATTTAGTTATGAAATAGTTGTACTGTAGTCGTTATAATATGGTAATTTAGTCATACTATAATCGTACGAAATGATTTTAAGTGAAACTATAATCATAAAATATTTATTCTATAGTCATCTTATAATCAGTATAATCATTCTGACTATAATTATTCTGTAGTCATATTTCAGTCGTACTTGTGTCATAAAATGTTAATGATATTGCCATCATAATATAGTCAAATAATATCGTAGTACTATAGTTCCTACACAACATTCCAATTGGAACAAGGGACACTTCTCTTAGACAATAATCTGCTTCCGATTCTATTTTTAGACTCAATAAAAGGGACCCACGTTTTAACTCCGACTTCGAACGCAAATGCATTAGTTAGAGAGATTAACATATCATACTTAATAACCAGTGGCTAGCTGAGTTATGAGGTGAAACAGTTTTTCTATAGAAAATTTTTTTATAAAAAATTTTTCTATAGAAAATTTTTATATAAAAAATTTTTCTATAGAAAATTTTTTTATCAAAAATTTTTTTTCAAAAATTTTTTTATCAAAAATTTTTCTATAGAAAATTTTTTTATCAACAATTTTTCTCTAGAAAACTTTTTTATCAAAAGTTTTTCTAAAGAAAATTTTTTTATCAAAAATTTTTCTCTAGAAAACTTTTTTATCAAAAATTTTTCTCTAGAAAACTTTTTTATCAAAAATTTTTCTATAGAAAATTTTTTTATCAAAAATTTTTCTATAGAAATTTTTTTTTATCAAACATTTTTCTATAAAAAATTTTTTTATCAAAAATTTTTCTATACAAAATTTTTTATCAAAAATTTTTCTATACAAAATTTTTTATCAAACATTTTTCTATACAAAATTTTTTATCAAAAATTTATTAAAAATGTTTATACAGAAAATTTTTTTATCAAAAATTTTTCTATAAAAGTCTTTTTTTCTATACCACTTTTTTTTATCAAAAATTTGTCTATCAAAGATTTTTCTATAGAAAATTTCTTTTTCAAAAATTTTTCTTAGAAAATTTGTTTTATCAGAAATTTTTTTGTAGAAAATTTTGTTATAAAAAATTTTTCTATAGAAAATTATTTTATCAAAAATTTTTCCATACAAAAATATTTTATTAAAAATTTTTCTATAGAATTTTTTTTTTCAAAAATTCTTCTGTAGAAAATTTTTTTATCAAAAATTTTTCTATAGAAATTTTTTTTATAAAAAATTTTTCTATAGAAATTTTTTTTATAAAAAATTTTTTATATAGAAAAATTTTTTTATCAAAAATTTTTGTCAAACATTTTTTTATTTTATCAAAATTTTTATATAGAAATTTTTTTTCTTAAAAATTTTTTCATACTAAATTTTTTCGATCAAAAATGTTTTTTCGTATAGAAATTAATTTCATTAAAATTTTTTTCTATAGAAATTTTTTTTATCAAAAATTTTTCTATAGAATTTTTTTTATTAACATTTTTCTATAGAAAATTTTTTTCATAAAAAATTTTTCGATAGAAAATATTTTACATATGGGGATTATTTTTATTAAATTTTTTTTTCTATAAATAATTTTTAATTAAAATTTTTTCTATAAAAAATTTTTATTCAAAATTTTTTCTATAAAAAATTTTTAATCAAAATTTTTTCTACAGAAAATTTTTTTATCAAAAATTTTTCTACAGAAAATTTGGATATCAAACATTTGGATATCAAACATTTTTCGATAGAAAATTTTTTTATCAAAAATTTTTCTATAGAAAATTTTTTATCAACATTTTTTTATAAAATTTTTTTTTTTTTGTAATTTTTCTATGGGAATTTTTGTTTTATGAAAAATTTTTCAATTTAAAATTTTTTATCAAAATCTGTTTATGAAATATTTTTCTATACAAAATTTTTTTATCAAAAATATTTCTATAAAATTTTTTTATCAAACATTTTTCTATAGAAAATTTTTTATCCAAAATTTTTTATGAACATTTTTCTAAAGAAATTTTTTTTGAAAATATTTTCTATTGAATTTGTTTTTTTCAAACATTTTTCCATAGAAATTTTTTTATAAAGAATTTTTCTTTAGGAATTTTTTTTCTAAAAATGTTTTTATAGAAAATTTTTTTTATAGAAAATTTTTTTTTATCAAAAATTTTTCTATAGAGATTTTTTTTATAAAAATTTTTTCTATAGACATTTTTTTATCAAATGTTTTTCAATAGAAAATTTTTGTATACTCATTTTCATGAGTTTTATTACTGATCGTGATATATACGAAAATTACAAAAAGTATTCGGCTCCTGGTGGTATTGGCTGCCTATCTTTAGCCAAAATATTGTCAAAGGCACTCTATGGTCTCACCATAATGCAACAAGAACTATCATGGGCAGAGGTATTTGTTTTATAAAGTGCATTGATAGTTGCTGGTTTATCTATGTATATAGTAATATCGCCTTAAAATATTGGTAAAATATTAATCTGATTACCGACAATTACATTTAATCCTTTATATCAAAAGTTTTTAAAAAATGCTCTGCAACCAAATTATTTTGCAATTGAACTTAAACAATCCCTTAACTGATCGACAATCTGGATTTCGCGCGAATAATAGCTGCACAAATGCCCTATCGATGTAAGCGAATATTTAAGAAGAGAAATTTTCAACGGAAACCTTAAGTTTTTGGTACTTTTAGATAATTCAAAAGTATTCGATACTGTTGACTACGCTATAATTGAATACAAACTAAATATGTAACTTTAGGGTAAAAACTTTTTGTATGAAGGAAAATGATTTTTCGAATTTTATAACTTTTTCTACGGAATATTGTGACACTAGGTCTAAAAGTTTAGATCTGAATATTTGAGCCAATTCGGACAACGTTCTATGGGCGCGCATTTTTATGGGGAAAAATGGGTTATTTTTGCGAAATTTATACCAAAATGAATAATTTTCAAGAAAAAATAATAGAATATTAAAGAGAACTAACACAGCTGTATTTCAAATCATGAAAGACGAAAATCCATGAGGTAGTTTAAAAGTTATTGAGGTTTTCCCCCGAAAATTCATGACCTTGAAAACGCGCCTAAGGATATGCACCAAAAATTGTATGTTGTAAATAAAGAAATTACAAAGTTAGACATGATTTATCCTTTAATGGCTTGTTACTAGTAAAAAGTTCAGTTTTGTTTAAATATAATCAAATTTACTTAGTTTATTTCATGTTGAAAAAAGGTACATTTTTCTCAGGTCGTTTTCAAAAATCATTTTTTAAATTTTTGAAAATTTTGTTTAACAAATATTATAAATTTGGAATTCCCTCTCGAGTGTGTTGAAACAGACAAATGGGAGAATAAAACTCAAAAAAAAATAGGTGTATATCTTGAACCGTTTCGCCGTACCTGCGATTTCACGTTGAAGAATTTCGCGAAAATGTAAATTTTTGGGCCAAATTCGAGTAAATGCTCGGTAAATTTTACTTATATTCAATTTTAACAAAAAAGATAATTAATATTACTGATTTGTTTACGGAAAACCTATTGTAAAGGGTTTTTTAATATTGGACGAGATTAACCCTTTCTTCCCTCCGCGGTTAAATGTCAAAATTTGATTTTTTTGAAAATTTCCATAGCGAGATTTCGGAATATTTAGTAATAATTAGCGAATTTTAATAAAAAAGCATGAAAATAATTGTTTTTGATAATATTAATATTAAAGTAATACTATTATATCGTGTTTTTTATGACACGAACCTAAGCCCGACTCGAACCCAAAACCTTCGATTAAATCTTGGTTGAAATGAAATTATTTACTTTCAATAGTAAGTAATCCTACCACAATATCAATCATTTTACCGGCCATTTGACTGGTACTGATATATTTATATATATATATATATATATATATATATATATAATTCCCCGACAACATTCCAATTGGAACAAGGGGTACTTCTCTCAGACAATGAGCTGCATCCGATTCTATTTTTAGACTCATTGAAAGGGACCTACGTTTTAACGCCGGCTCCGAACGGCAAATGCATTAGTTAGAGAAGTTTTACATAGCCTAATACTCAATAACCAAATTTTTGAAAATTTATTTTTTCAAGTGAGTCTAGCCAGGGATCGAACTTGGGCCTCTGGTATGCTAGGCGGATGACTAACCTGCTATACCACGGCGGTGGTATAGCATATATACCTTATATTTACATAAGGTATAAATCGATCAAATATGACGGGTCAAATGTTTATATATCTATCTAATCCCAATCTATCTAATTCCAATTGTTAGCAAATATAAAGGAAATTAAATATTTATATTATTCAAGCGCATTTCGGTACTATTCAGTACTTTAAGATGACTCAGCAATTCAAGATTACTCAGCAGTTCTAAGATTTCTCATCAGTTTAAGGATTACTCTGTAATTTTAGGGCGTCCTAATCGTTTAAGGATGACTCAGAAATTTTTGATGACTCAGCTCTTTTACGATGACTCAGCTGTTAAGGATAACTCAGACGTTTTAGTATGACTGAACAGTTTTGAGATAACTACAGTTTTAGGATAACTCAGCCGTTTTAGTATGACTGCACAGTTTTGAGATAACTACAGTTTATGTCGGAAGTTTAAGGATGACTCAGCTGTTTTAAGATTATCCAGCAGTTTTAAGATGACTCAGCAGTTTTAGGATTTAATTATGTCTAAAGAAGTTTCAAATCATAACTTAATTTAAAATTTAAGATAAGTTGAGTAAAATTAACCAAGATTAACGTTTCTTTTATAAATAGAGTATTCAAATGTTTATCAGCAAGATCGGGACTCTTAGGATTACTATATGAGTCCCGGGAGGACTGGGCTTAACATATATTTTTAATGTGTATTTAAATAAATAATTCATTTTACTAATTTTCATTTTATTATATTTATTTTTAATAAGGCTCTAACACTCAATATTTCCTCTTCATCTAGAAATTTCAATAACACATTTTTCACATTAAAACGAAGACATAAGACATAATTTCAAAAAACTCAACTCAAAGAACCCACCATTCCTAATAATCCATAACCTCCTGGCCAAGGCATTTTTGTTTTATCTGAAAAATTACTTAGCCATAATGTTTTGTTTTCTGTTTCTGCATACATTTTTGGAGTAAAATATTTATATTTTTTAGGTTTTTTTTTCTAAATTTAAAGTGTGTTTATATGGCCTGCAATAACTTAAAATTATAATTGTGTATCTTCGGTTTTAGTAGAAGTTTTTTTCTTTTTCATATATTTTTAGTTGTTGCCAAACAGAATTAACTAAGAAATTATGCATGCAACAGCGTCTGTGGTCGTCAGCATCAGCATCAGAATCAGCTTGAGCCACAGCATCAGCAACATCATCAGCATCATCGTCGTCATCGTCGTAGTCATCAGCAGCAAAAGCATTTAGAAAAATAAGAGCAATATTTGCAATATACCTTAACTAAAGCATTAGTTAAACCATATCAACTAAACAGAGAATTGTACTAGAAGTCAATAGAGTAAAAATATGCAAAAAAATATATATAGCAGAAGAAGAAGAAGAAGATTGGTTACAGCAACAACAACAACTATAACAAAATACGAAGTGGACTTGAATGTTGCACTAATTCACATTTGATGTTCCATGTTTGTTACTTTGGTCAATGAGGTTATCCTCACAAGTAAACTACACTTTAACTATAACTCCTCTATATATTCAACCAAACACTCATCGCACTCACTAGCTCTAATTAAACCCGCACTCCTAGACTGGACTGGACTGGACTAGACTAGATTCAAATACTAAAGCTATAATGCCGCATTACACTTAACACTTGTCCATGTCCAGAAAATACTACATTCAATACAAATTCTTTAAAGTGCAGCCCGACTGACCAGTCAGTTATTTAGCAGTGGGGGAGTTTGTCCGACTTTCCAACATCGAGTCAGTCAGTGAGTGAGTGATACTCTTAATGTTGCATTTTATTTTATTTTAAATGAATATTTTGTTGCCGGTTGTTAATCTATTTCGTTTGGTTTTTTTTGTCTATTCTATTCTTTTTTCTAATATATTTTAAATTTAACTAAGAAAGTTTATTAGCAACAACCGAATTCTATTGAATTTATAATGAACTACTTTTTTAATTTTTTTTCTATTTATTCGTTTGTTTTCTTACTATTATGGTAGCAGCTAAAAGGTATTTATGTGGCATGTTGCAGTGTTATTTTCTAGAGTAAGAGTTAATGTTTATGACTATTTTTGGTCAATTGGAAGAAAGTATTTGCTGGAGTTATTGGCTTAAGATATTGGACTAATGATAGTTTTTTTTCGAAATAAAAAGAAATTTAGGTTAGTTTTTCTTTTTGGGAAATTTTTTGAATGGACTCAAAAAATGTTTCAGCAACATTTAAATAAACTTGATGTTAGAGGGGGAAATTAATTAAGAAAAGTGGCAAGTAACATGAAAGAAATTAGTGGGTATTACTTAAAGCACTCAAAAAGAATAAAGCTAATAAATTTAACATGTTCTTGAAAATTTGTTTAAAAGCTCAAAAAAAA
Source organism: Stomorhina lunata (assembly GCA_933228675.1). Taxonomy (NCBI): domain Eukaryota; kingdom Metazoa; phylum Arthropoda; class Insecta; order Diptera; family Rhiniidae; genus Stomorhina; species Stomorhina lunata. The sequence goes on from OW121744.1 coordinate 98,770,636, forward strand.
ACCAGGGTTAACGAAGAAGATACGATAACTAGACCATAGTCACTGTCAATAGATCTCAAAAGGAGTAAACTTGACTATAACTAGACTATGACTAGACTATGACTAGACTATGACTAGACTATGACTAGACTATGACTAGACTATGACTAGACTACGACTAGACTATGACTAGACTATGACTAGACTATGACTAGACTATGACTAGACTATGACTAGACTATGACTAGACTATGACTAGACTATGACTAGACTATGACTAGACTATGACTAGACTATGACTAGACTATGACTAGACTATGACTAGACTATGACTAGACTATGACTAGACTATGACTAGACTATGACTAGACTATGACTAGACTATGACTAGACTATGACTAGACTATGACTAGACTATGACTAGACTATGACTAGACTATGACTAGACTATGACTAGACTATGACTAGACTATGACTAGACTATGACTAGACTATGACTAGACTATGACTAGACTATGACTAGACTATGACTAGACTATGACTAGACTATGACTAGACTATGACTAGACTATGACTAGACTATGACTAGACTATGACTAGACTATGACTAGACTATGACTAGACTATGACTAGACTATGACTAGACTATGACTAGACTATGACTAGACTATGACTAGACTATGACTAGACTATGACTAGACTATGACTAGACTATGACTAGACTATGACTAGACTATGACTAGACTATGACTAGACTATGACTAGACTATGACTAGACTATGACTAGACTATGACTAGACTATGACTAGACTATGACTAGACTATGACTAGACTATGACTAGACTATGACTAGACTATGACTAGACTATGACTAGACTATGACTAGACTATGACTAGACTATGACTAGACTATGACTAGACTATGACTAGACTATGACTAGACTATGACTAGACTATGACTAGACTATGACTAGACTATGACTAGACTATGACTAGACTATGACTAGACTATGACTAGACTATGACTAGACTATGACTAGACTATGACTAGACTATGACTAGACTATGACTAGACTATGACTAGACTATGACTAGACTATGACTAGACTATGACTAGACTATGACTAGACTATGACTAGACTATGACTAGACTATGACTAGACTATGACTAGACTATGACTAGACTATGACTAGACTATGACTAGACTATGACTAGACTATGACTAGACTATGACTAGACTATGACTAGACTATGACTAGACTATGACTAGACTATGACTAGACTATGACTAGACTATGACTAGACTATGACTAGACTATGACTAGACTATGACTAGACTATGACTAGACTATGACTAGACTATGACTAGACTATGACTAGACTATGACTAGACTATGACTAGACTATGACTAGACTATGACTAGACTATGACTAGACTATGACTAGACTATGACTAGACTATGACTAGACTATGACTAGACTATGACTAGACTATGACTAGACTATGACTAGACTATGACTAGACTATGACTAGACTATGACTAGACTATGACTAGACTATGACTAGACTATGACTAGACTATGACTAGACTATGACTAGACTATGACTAGACTATGACTAGACTATGACTAGACTATGACTAGACTATGACTAGACTATGACTAGACTATGACTAGACTATGACTAGACTATGACTAGACTATGACTAGACTATGACTAGACTATGACTAGACTATGACTAGACTATGACTAGACTATGACTAGACTATGACTAGACTATGACTAGACTATGACTAGACTATGACTAGACTATGACTAGACTATGACTAGACTATGACTAGACTATGACTAGACTATGACTAGACTATGACTAGACTATGACTAGACTATGACTAGACTATGACTAGACTATGACTAGACTATGACTAGACTATGACTAGACTATGACTAGACTATGACTAGACTATGACTAGACTATGACTAGACTATGACTAGACTATGACTAGACTATGACTAGACTATGACTAGACTATGACTAGACTATGACTAGACTATGACTAGACTATGACTAGACTATGACTAGACTATGACTAGACTATGACTAGACTATGACTAGACTATGACTAGACTATGACTAGACTATGACTAGACTATGACTAGACTATGACTAGACTATGACTAGACTATGACTAGACTATGACTAGACTATGACTAGACTATGACTAGACTATGACTAGACTATGACTAGACTATGACTAGACTATGACTAGACTATGACTAGACTATGACTAGACTATGACTAGACTATGACTAGACTATGACTAGACTATGACTAGACTATGACTAGACTATGACTAGACTATGACTAGACTATGACTAGACTATGACTAGACTATGACTAGACTATGACTAGACTATGACTAGACTATGACTAGACTATGACTAGACTATGACTAGACTATGACTAGACTATGACTAGACTATGACTAGACTATGACTAGACTATGACTAGACTATGACTAGACTATGACTAGACTATGACTAGACTATGACTAGACTATGACTAGACTATGACTAGACTATGACTAGACTATGACTAGACTATGACTAGACTATGACTAGACTATGACTAGACTATGACTAGACTATGACTAGACTATGACTAGACTATGACTAGACTATGACTAGACTATGACTAGACTATGACTAGACTATGACTAGACTATGACTAGACTATGACTAGACTATGACTAGACTATGACTAGACTATGACTAGACTATGACTAGACTATGACTAGACTATGACTAGACTATGACTAGACTATGACTAGACTATGACTAGACTATGACTAGACTATGACTAGACTATGACTAGACTATGACTAGACTATGACTAGACTATGACTAGACTATGACTAGACTATGACTAGACTATGACTAGACTATGACTAGACTATGACTAGACTATGACTAGACTATGACTAGACTATGACTAGACTATGACTAGACTATGACTAGACTATGACTAGACTATGACTAGACTATGACTAGACTATGACTAGACTATGACTAGACTATGACTAGACTATGACTAGACTATGACTAGACTATGACTAGACTATGACTAGACTATGACTAGACTATGACTAGACTATGACTAGACTATGACTAGACTATGACTAGACTATGACTAGACTATGACTAGACTATGACTAGACTATGACTAGACTATGACTAGACTATGACTAGACTATGACTAGACTATGACTAGACTATGACTAGACTATGACTAGACTATGACTAGACTATGACTAGACTATGACTAGACTATGACTAGACTATGACTAGACTATGACTAGACTATGACTAGACTATGACTAGACTATGACTAGACTATGACTAGACTATGACTAGACTATGACTAGACTATGACTAGACTATGACTAGACTATGACTAGACTATGACTAGACTATGACTAGACTATGACTAGACTATGACTAGACTATGACTAGACTATGACTAGACTATGACTAGACTATGACTAGACTATGACTAGACTATGACTAGACTATGACTAGACTATGACTAGACTATGACTAGACTATGACTAGACTATGACTAGACTATGACTAGACTATGACTAGACTATGACTAGACTATGACTAGACTATGACTAGACTATGACTAGACTATGACTAGACTATGACTAGACTATGACTAGACTATGACTAGACTATGACTAGACTATGACTAGACTATGACTAGACTATGACTAGACTATGACTAGACTATGACTAGACTATGACTAGACTATGACTAGACTATGACTAGACTATGACTAGACTATGACTAGACTATGACTAGACTATGACTAGACTATGACTAGACTATGACTAGACTATGACTAGACTATGACTAGACTATGACTAGACTATGACTAGACTATGACTAGACTATGACTAGACTATGACTAGACTATGACTAGACTATGACTAGACTATGACTAGACTATGACTAGACTATGACTAGACTATGACTAGACTATGACTAGACTATGACTAGACTATGACTAGACTATGACTAGACTATGACTAGACTATGACTAGACTATGACTAGACTATGACTAGACTATGACTAGACTATGACTAGACTATGACTAGACTATGACTAGACTATGACTAGACTATGACTAGACTATGACTAGACTATGACTAGACTATGACTAGACTATGACTAGACTATGACTAGACTATGACTAGACTATGACTAGACTATGACTAGACTATGACTAGACTATGACTAGACTATGACTAGACTATGACTAGACTATGACTAGACTATGACTAGACTATGACTAGACTATGACTAGACTATGACTAGACTATGACTAGACTATGACTAGACTATGACTAGACTATGACTAGACTATGACTAGACTATGACTAGACTATGACTAGACTATGACTAGACTATGACTAGACTATGACTAGACTATGACTAGACTATGACTAGACTATGACTAGACTATGACTAGACTATGACTAGACTATGACTAGACTATGACTAGACTATGACTAGACTATGACTAGACTATGACTAGACTATGACTAGACTATGACTAGACTATGACTAGACTATGACTAGACTATGACTAGACTATGACTAGACTATGACTAGACTATGACTAGACTATGACTAGACTATGACTAGACTATGACTAGACTATGACTAGACTATGACTAGACTATGACTAGACTATGACTAGACTATGACTAGACTATGACTAGACTATGACTAGACTATGACTAGACTATGACTAGACTATGACTAGACTATGACTAGACTATGACTAGACTATGACTAGACTATGACTAGACTATGACTAGACTATGACTAGACTATGACTAGACTATGACTAGACTATGACTAGACTATGACTAGACTATGACTAGACTATGACTAGACTATGACTAGACTATGACTAGACTATGACTAGACTATGACTAGACTATGACTAGACTATGACTAGACTATGACTAGACTATGACTAGACTATGACTAGACTATGACTAGACTATGACTAGACTATGACTAGACTATGACTAGACTATGACTAGACTATGACTAGACTATGACTAGACTATGACTAGACTATGACTAGACTATGACTAGACTATGACTAGACTATGACTAGACTATGACTAGACTATGACTAGACTATGACTAGACTATGACTAGACTATGACTAGACTATGACTAGACTATGACTAGACTATGACTAGACTATGACTAGACTATGACTAGACTATGACTAGACTATGACTAGACTATGACTAGACTATGACTAGACTATGACTAGACTATGACTAGACTATGACTAGACTATGACTAGACTATGACTAGACTATGACTAGACTATGACTAGACTATGACTAGACTATGACTAGACTATGACTAGACTATGACTAGACTATGACTAGACTATGACTAGACTATGACTAGACTATGACTAGACTATGACTAGACTATGACTAGACTATGACTAGACTATGACTAGACTATGACTAGACTATGACTAGACTATGACTAGACTATGACTAGACTATGACTAGACTATGACTAGACTATGACTAGACTATGACTAGACTATGACTAGACTATGACTAGACTATGACTAGACTATGACTAGACTATGACTAGACTATGACTAGACTATGACTAGACTATGACTAGACTATGACTAGACTATGACTAGACTATGACTAGACTATGACTAGACTATGACTAGACTATGACTAGACTATGACTAGACTATGACTAGACTATGACTAGACTATGACTAGACTATGACTAGACTATGACTAGACTATGACTAGACTATGACTAGACTATGACTAGACTATGACTAGACTATGACTAGACTATGACTAGACTATGACTAGACTATGACTAGACTATGACTAGACTATGACTAGACTATGACTAGACTATGACTAGACTATGACTAGACTATGACTAGACTATGACTAGACTATGACTAGACTATGACTAGACTATGACTAGACTATGACTAGACTATGACTAGACTATGACTAGACTATGACTAGACTATGACTAGACTATGACTAGACTATGACTAGACTATGACTAGACTATGACTAGACTATGACTAGACTATGACTAGACTATGACTAGACTATGACTAGACTATGACTAGACTATGACTAGACTATGACTAGACTATGACTAGACTATGACTAGACTATGACTAGACTATGACTAGACTATGACTAGACTATGACTAGACTATGACTAGACTATGACTAGACTATGACTAGACTATGACTAGACTATGACTAGACTATGACTAGACTATGACTAGACTATGACTAGACTATGACTAGACTATGACTAGACTATGACTAGACTATGACTAGACTATGACTAGACTATGACTAGACTATGACTAGACTATGACTAGACTATGACTAGACTATGACTAGACTATGACTAGACTATGACTAGACTATGACTAGACTATGACTAGACTATGACTAGACTATGACTAGACTATGACTAGACTATGACTAGACTATGACTAGACTATGACTAGACTATGACTAGACTATGACTAGACTATGACTAGACTATGACTAGACTATGACTAGACTATGACTAGACTATGACTAGACTATGACTAGACTATGACTAGACTATGACTAGACTATGACTAGACTATGACTAGACTATGACTAGACTATGACTAGACTATGACTAGACTATGACTAGACTATGACTAGACTATGACTAGACTATGACTAGACTATGACTAGACTATGACTAGACTATGACTAGACTATGACTAGACTATGACTAGACTATGACTAGACTATGACTAGACTATGACTAGACTATGACTAGACTATGACTAGACTATGACTAGACTATGACTAGACTATGACTAGACTATGACTAGACTATGACTAGACTATGACTAGACTATGACTAGACTATGACTAGACTATGACTAGACTATGACTAGACTATGACTAGACTATGACTAGACTATGACTAGACTATGACTAGACTATGACTAGACTATGACTAGACTATGACTAGACTATGACTAGACTATGACTAGACTATGACTAGACTATGACTAGACTATGACTAGACTATGACTAGACTATGACTAGACTATGACTAGACTATGACTAGACTATGACTAGACTATGACTAGACTATGACTAGACTATGACTAGACTATGACTAGACTATGACTAGACTATGACTAGACTATGACTAGACTATGACTAGACTATGACTAGACTATGACTAGACTATGACTAGACTATGACTAGACTATGACTAGACTATGACTAGACTATGACTAGACTATGACTAGACTATGACTAGACTATGACTAGACTATGACTAGACTATGACTAGACTATGACTAGACTATGACTAGACTATGACTAGACTATGACTAGACTATGACTAGACTATGACTAGACTATGACTAGACTATGACTAGACTATGACTAGACTATGACTAGACTATGACTAGACTATGACTAGACTATGACTAGACTATGACTAGACTATGACTAGACTATGACTAGACTATGACTAGACTATGACTAGACTATGACTAGACTATGACTAGACTATGACTAGACTATGACTAGACTATGACTAGACTATGACTAGACTATGACTAGACTATGACTAGACTATGACTAGACTATGACTAGACTATGACTAGACTATGACTAGACTATGACTAGACTATGACTAGACTATGACTAGACTATGACTAGACTATGACTAGACTATGACTAGACTATGACTAGACTATGACTAGACTATGACTAGACTATGACTAGACTATGACTAGACTATGACTAGACTATGACTAGACTATGACTAGACTATGACTAGACTATGACTAGACTATGACTAGACTATGACTAGACTATGACTAGACTATGACTAGACTATGACTAGACTATGACTAGACTATGACTAGACTATGACTAGACTATGACTAGACTATGACTAGACTATGACTAGACTATGACTAGACTATGACTAGACTATGACTAGACTATGACTAGACTATGACTAGACTATGACTAGACTATGACTAGACTATGACTAGACTATGACTAGACTATGACTAAAATTTTCAAAAGTTCTTATTTTAGTACGAATTTTGAATTTTTTTTTTTTAGTGATCATAGATTTTTGCTAAAATGACCACAGATTTTTGATTAGATGGCTCAAAAGTTGTAGGTTTGGAACATCTGTTGTTGCCTTAATGTTGCAAAAAATCTTCATTGAAAAAATTTTTACGCAGTGTTGACTAACTTAATATTTCTTGAGATAATATTAGTATACATATAAATATTAATTTGTATGTTTTCTAATTCAGCTTATAATACCCTTCACCATCACAGGTGGAAAGGGTATTACAAGTTTGTGCTGATGTTTGTTACGCATAGAAGCATTAATCTGAGATCCACCCATAAGTACACCAATAGTCTTTGAATCACTTCCTGACTCGATTTAATGATGTCAGTCCGTCCTTCCGTCTGACTGGCTGACCTTGTAATCAAAGTACAGGTCGCAATTCTAAAGATAATTTGATGAAATTTGGTACAGATAATTGTTTGATAGTGGGACCATGGCTATTGAAATTCGTTAAAATCGGTCCATTATTTATCGTATCTTTCATAGGTCCCACTTTCCAGAATTGATATTTTGGCCAAATATTAATATTTTTTCATAAAATTTAGATCAGTTTTTGTTTATATAAACCAAAACCATTGTACCAAATGTCAAAAACCAGTGAATGAGACAAAAATTAATAAAACGCTCGTAAATCTGAAGATAATAAGAATTTTGTTACAACTGTAATTAATATGCTAAATTTTGAGATAATTGGTCCACATTTAACCCTAGCTCTCATATAAGTCCAAATGACAGAAACAGCTTGAATATATAAGTTTTGAGAAAATTTTTGTATGATGTCAAAATTTTGCAAATATTTGTCTTTATACAGGAAAAAGAACAACTTTGACCTTAGAGGTGAAGAGTATCGTATGGTCGGGCTTGACCAACTATAATGCTTTCTTACTTGTTTATGTAACATGTTTTATTCTAATTTAAAGAAGATAATTAATTGTTAACATTTCTTATAAAAATTATGTATAAAAGTATGATAATAGTTATGATAATTTTGAATTAAAATATCATTAAATATTTTTCCCTGTATTATATTAAGAAAAATCATGTTTTATTTTAATTTAATTTATTTTAATTAGCTTTTCTTCATAGAAGTTTCTAATTAAATTTGTTCTTTTAACGTGTTTTCAAATACCCATAAAATTTAGATTATGAAAACCAAACAAAGATTCAATTAAATTTTATTATAATTATAATTGCAACAAAAATGTAATGTTTCAATGGACATTTAAGTACATACGTATTTATGTATACATGTGTGAATATGTGTAAATGGTTAGTTTGTATGTAAAAAGAATAAAAAAATGTAATAAATACAAAAATAATAATTACAACTAAAACTATAACAACAAAAACTTAAAATGCTGAACAACAATAATTGATCAAAAGTCACGCAATGTTATACAATCAAAAGAAGGCAGTCAGGCAAAATTGTAGCAGCATTATTGAGACAATTTAAAACTCTGCTACTACCTACCATCACTGGCCAGGTTTAGCTAGATTGCTCCCCTTTTATACCCCCCTCTACATATAATAAAGGGGAGCGGGTAAACTTTCAGCAATTAAACAAAATCCTAACAATTGTCAACACCCCCTACCCCTACTAGAACTACACAGGCATTTTACTTTATATAATGCTGCTCTTTATATTTAATTTTTCTATTATTTTCCTAGATTTTTTTATTATTATTTTTCAAATGCGCGCCAAACTGTTTAACGAAGAGCTATAAAATAAGATTTTAATTTCCTTTTTCCTCAACAAAAATGTTAAGCCTGCGCTTTTTACAAGAAAAGAGAATTTTATTACCCAAAAAGGGGGAGTTTATTATATTCGTTAAGTTCTCTTTGTGTTTCATTTTAAAAGACCTACTCTTAAAAAAGCTCTTGCTTTCTAATTAAGTTTGAACTGCTCATTAATGACGTCATTGTTGTTGTTACTGCTGCTTAGAATTGTTGTTATTGTTTTTGTCATTAATTTCGAAGCATGCTTAAAACATTAACTGTTTTCTTGTTGTTTGTTTTTGTTTTTGCTTTTAAGCTCTTTAGCTATCTCTCTCTCTTGTTTTGTGCATATTTTAATTGTTGAGTCTTAAAATTATTAATGTTTTGTCTGCTCTTTCTAGCCTTAAAGTAAAGACTCAAACCACCACCATTTACTGCTACAACTACCAACCAATACTAAGGCAATTATAATTAAATAATGCATTATAAAGAGGGGAGCTTGTGGCATACAACGTCAGCGGCTACAGCAATAACAACAACAATAATTTTGAATAAAATAAAATTAATTGGAGCTATTTCTTGTTGTTGTATTTTAAATTATTACTAATGATCAGGGCAGGGATTTTCAGGCAAATACAAAAATTTCACAGCGATAGCTTTTGTAAAGAAAACTTCTCCCAGCTATAGGTGTTTTTTCTAGCAAAACTTATTCCGGTGACAACTCTTTAAAAAACTTATCCTAAGGACAATTTGTAATTCAAAAAATATTTCAAGAGCGACTGTTCTGTTCCATCGACAACTTCTACATGGAAAGCTAAATGATGATGCTGCCTGAGCAGTACAATTGTTGTTAATATAGGGAAGCACGACCTTTAGAAGCCTTTCCTTACAATGGGCTGGGAGTTAATCCGTCAAAACGGAATTTGAATTTTTTTTAGATAATTAAGATTCACATTCTACTTGTGCTCTCCGAAAATTCTGAGCTCCATCTGCCCTGTATTTGAATACATTTTATTGGGTCCTTTAGGCACCCATTGATGTTTGCTCATGTAGAAGAGCGACATAAAGACCTTATATAATATATCAAGGGCGTTGTGTGTCAATCCTATTTACAGTCCCATCTTGAGTAGTAGTGGTACACTTCTTTCAACTCCGGATTAAAAATTAATACGCTGGCTCGACAATGACAACATCTCAGTGGAAATGCTTTTTTGTGATGTTGAAGGATCGGCTAGACTGTGTCACCCATTTGGGCATAAAATATGGAATGACGAAGCTCTGTCAAGCTCCTGAAACAAGGGTATATACAAAAATGGCAAAAAAGGGTTACTTCACAGACTACAATAACTACACTTCTCCCAATACCGAGCAAAATACTAAGTCGAGTAACAACACAGTAAGAATAGTACTGGAGCAATGTTATGGATTCCGCACCTAGCGTTTATCAACTTTATGAAGGCCTTCGACAGTGTCAGTAGGAGCTATCTATGAAGAATTTTAGAAAATCGTAAAATGCCAACGAAAATTCTAAACTTAATTCGGGCAATTTATGTGGTTTTTAAAAGTCGAGTCCTACACATACGTATATTGCCAAATTTGTTCGAAGTTACTACTAGATAAAAGCAAGGATGCATCTTGTCACCTATACTTTTTATAATCGTCATCGACAACATAATGTCCATGGCTCTAAATAGTAGACACGGTATCCAATGGACACCATATAAACAACTTGAGAACTTTTAATATGTTGATGACGTATGTCTTATGCTATCACTGTTGAATCTCGGGAAGCTGGGTTGGAAATTAATATTTGCAAACAAAATATTGGCGCAAAACCCGTCAACACACATCAATGTGGATAATGAGGATTTGGATGTCTGGTATCTACAAACGGGGGCCGACAAGATATGGAATCGCGATTAATAAGGCAAAATCTGAATACGGCATTCTTCGAGCTATTTGGAAATCTCGCAAATATCAACAGCAACTATGTTACGAATATACAACTCGAGTGTAAAGTTCATCCTGTATTGCGGGAACGCACAAATGCCTACAAACAAATGCTTACGGCAAGTCCTTAATATATGGTTGTCTAATCGCAAAAGAAATGAGGATATACTAAATGCGATAAACCAAATCCCTGCTTCTGTAGAAGTACGTCAACAGAAATGGCGGTGGATAGGCCACACACTATTCATAAAATAACGTATGACTAAGATCTTACAATTGCAGTCTGTAATATGTTAAAATTATTTGATCCTCTTAACAGTTAATATAGGAACTTAACTTCGTAGGTAGCGCTTCGTTCTATGAAAAACTGATTTTTAGTTAAATTAATTGCTCAAGATGCACGGGGTTTTCAAGTAGATACTTGACATCTTTATGGTTAGTTTGTGAATGAATTATTTTACTGATCATCTACCTAACGGTTTCTTTCCATTATTTTAGTAAGCTCAACATTTTCATCAGACTAACGAACAGCGCATGCAAATTATGCAGTGACAGTAACTTTAAGTGCCTTAATTCCATTCTCGCCCAAGTTGGCAAGCATTAACAATTTTAGTGCAAAAATTTGTGATGCTGCAGTGCCTGTGAGACACGGGTTGGTCGAATGGACGAAAATGTCGTCTCCATTCTGGCGTCCCTAGCAAACGATCAAAATCAGTCGATACCCCGTCGTTCTAAAAAAAACTGACATCGCTAGGTCTACTTTATGGCGAATTTTGCGTAAAGATCTTGGTTACCAAAAATTAAAGTCGATGAACCATTTGAAATTGTTTGCATTTTAGACTAAACATATCCGAAAGTCCAAACGCTTCTAAATCAGTGATGCCAAATAAAATTAACATGTGTAACAATGACGAATATCGATAGTCTTGCAGCTTTACTGCATCCTTTTGACCGTTCTATTACTTAAAATATCTCTGGCGAGCTTCCTAAAGTTTACTCAGAATGATCTAGATAGGACAAGGAAGTGTGATTTGTCATTATGCTTTTAAAAACAAGAGTTGTTTCAAAATCAATTTCTAATGTCTTCCAGACAGGTAGGAATATCTCTGGAACTTCAAATACTGGACCTAAGGCTTAGCGAAGACAAGGGAACAGGGCTTGGATTCTTTATTATCCCTCTCAAAGAGAAAATAATTTCTTTGAAGCTTTTTAATTATTATATTATTATTCAGGCTGAAACAAGAGATATAGACAGCTCAACCTAATGGCTAAGATACCGCGAATTACTAAAGGGATATTCGGTTTTTTAATTCTTATTTGTCAGTAAGAGACATCTCTTAAAGAGAATTAGGTACCCAATCTTTACAAAAGACCTATTGTAGATTATCTTATCAAATCTGATCTTAGGATGTTATCATTTTTATAGAAAGTCTCAAAGATTTTTTTTATTAAAAAATGAGAAGCTAACAATTGAATATAAGAATAGTTGAAGCTGAGTTTACTATCCGTCGAATAATAGTCCATGGTATAAATTTTCAGTAGAAAAGTTGTAGCTAGGATCACTTTTTTTTTAGAAATGTTGTCTCTGAACCTAACTTTTAGCTACATCTGCTTACGAAAATTGTCGTTTATACAAGTTTTCTTTAGCAAAAATGGAGTATAGGCTAAATATTTATACATAAGCAAAAAGCATACTATATGTAATTTAACGTAAATTTTGTAATAGGTTTTTATTAAAAAAAGTTATTATCTTATTAATTTGTATCTCCATAAATAGACAAAAACTGAAAATAAACAAACTTAAAAGGTTTCTTCCGAAAAATATAAAAAGTTTGCAATAGAAAAGTGTAGATGCATAAAAATTAGCTATATATGAACAAGATTGGGTACGTATACAAATGTGATATTTTTCTAAGGAAATATTGTTAAAAACTATGTACACCATTTTCAATTGTAATTGAGAAATTTTCAAATTGAATAGAGAAATTTTCAATTGAAATTGAGAATTTTCAATTGAAATTGAGAAATATTCAATTGGAATTGAGAATTTTCAATTGAAATTGAGAAATTTTCAATTGAAATTGAGACTTTTCAATTCAAATTGAGAAATATTTAATTGAAATTGAGAATTTTCAGTTGAAAATGAGAAATTTTCAATTTAAATTGAGAAATTTTCAATTGAAATTGAGAATTTTTCAATTGAAAATGAGAATTTGTAAATTGAAATTGAGAAAATCCCAATTTTAAATGAGAAATTTTCAATTGAAATTGAGAATTTATAAATTTAAATTGAGAATTTTTCAATTGAAATTGAGAAAAGCCCAATTGAAAATGAGGTTGGTTTTTTTAATTGAAATTGAGAAATTTTCAATTAGAATTGAGAAATTTTCAAATGAAAATGAGAAATTTTCAATTGAAATTGAGAATTTTAGAATTGAAATTGAGAAAACCTAAATTGAAAATGAGGTTGAAATTCCACTTGGGGTGTTCTCAATTTCAATTGAAAAATTCTCAATTTATATTTAAAATTTCTCAATTTCAATTGAAAATTTCTCAATTTCAATTGAAAATTTCTCATTTTCAATTGAAAAATTCTCATTTTCAATTGAAAACTTCTCAATTTCAATTAAAAAATTCAACCTCATTTTCAATTGTGCTTTTCTCAATTTCAATTGAAAAATTCTCAATTTCAATTTAAAAATGTTTCTCATTTTCAATTAGGGTTTTCTCAATTTTAATTGAAAATTTCTCATTTTTAATTGAAAATTCTCAATTTCAATTGAAAATTTCTCAATTTCAAATGAAAATTCTCAATTTCAATTAAAAATTTCTCATTTTCAATTGAAAATTCTCAATTTCAATTGAAAATTTCTCAATTTCAATTGAATATTCTCAATTTCATGTCGCTAATTTTTGAGTGTAGGCTGAATATGCAATGATGTGCAGTTTAATTGTGCAGTTTCATAAAGCGGAGACTTCAGTCTTTAAGTAGACTTAAATTTTATATCAGAGATCTTAGTTCTAAAAATATATATACCACCGAATCAGATATTAATATGAATCTACTGAAAATCAATAATAGACCAAAAAAAATAAACAAACGTAAAACTTTTTTTTACAAAAAAAAAATAAAAATACTAATAAAAAATATAACTTATTTGTTACAGGTCATGTCGCTTATTTTAAAGTGTTGGCTGAATATGCAATTATATGCGGTTTAGTTGTACAGCTTCATAAAGCCGAGACATTAGTGTTTAATTTGACTTAAACTTTCGGTCGTACATCTTCATTCAAAAAAGATATATACCACGGAATCAGCTATAAATTTGAATCTACTAAAAATCGGCAAAAAACAAAACAAAAAACGTGAAATATGCGAACTTAAAGATTTTATGCAGAAACAACATGAAGTTTGCAATAAACAGCTGTCGCTTGGACAAGTTTTACTTAGAAATATTATCACAAAGTCAAGTTTTCCTTTTTAAAATTTTCGATTAGTCCAATTTTTTTTAGAAAAATTGTCTCTTAAACATTTTTTTTATATAACAAAAGTTGTTGCTGTAATATGTTCTTTTAAGAAAAGTTGTTTCCCTATTTTTTTTTAAAGATATCGCTTAGTTATCCTTTAAAATTGGCATAAAATTCCCTACCCTGCTAATGATGTTATTGCATAAAAGGAGAGCTTATGCTATAGGTATGAATGTATGTGAGTGTTTTTAAAAAACAAAACAACAAAATATCACAGAGAGCTTAAAAATCTAAGAGAGAGTATAAAACAGTTGTACTCTTGTTTATATTTATTTGCATTAAAACCTACAACAAACATCATAATGAAGTTGTTTATAATGATAATGATGTTTTAAATGAGTAAAGAGTTTGTTAAGGTTTTGTATTTGAAAATTTTGCATATTTTGCATTTCGGGGGTCCCAAGTCAACAACGTCACTGGGTATCTGTGTGTGATTTTGGATGATGAAAGTGTGTGTATGAGTGTTTAGCTGAGTGTGTGTATGTGTGTGATTGGTGTACTCACAGTATGTGTGAGTCTCTGGCTGTTAATGTTGTTTGGTTTTTCCCATTCATTCAGTCTGTGGACAACGTTTTGTCAGTACGTAACTTATTAAAAGAACTTATGTTCACGTTACTTATACGTTTTCAAAATAATTTATTAATGATTATTATTATTAATAAAAATAATAAAAAAATATTATTAAAAGAAATTAATGTCTTAATAAAAATTTGAAACAGTTTGAAAGGAAAGATTTTAAAAAAATTTAAACTATGAAAATATAAAGTAAAAATTTTAAGAACCAAAATTGTGAAAAAATTATGAAAAGAAATAAAAGTTATAACGTTTTTAATAATTAAAAAAAAACTTAATAAATAAATTTTTTTTTAACAAAAAGTAATAAAATAAAAAAAAAATTAAATAAACTTTCTTTAAAAATCATAAAACAAAAATATTTTTTTTAATAAAAAAACCAAGAAAAATTTTGATTTCATTAAAAACAAAAATCTTAAAAATTATTAATGATAAAATATTAATATTAAAAAAAATTCTGGAAAAACCTTAATTTTCCCTTAAAATTTCCAAACCTTAAAAAAAGTTTTCGTTTCAAAATTAAGTCTTAATAAAAGAAAATTTCACAAAAAACCAATTGAAATTTTTACAATTAATATTAAAAAATCTCTCTAATTCATTTGATAACAAAACAAAAAATACAAAAAAAAAACCAACCGCAACAAAAACAAAATATATAAATAAATTTTCTATATAAAGAAAAAACTACTAAACAGCCAATCAAATTGCAGTAATGATGCGCGTGTATTTTTTCGCAAAAATTATAACTACCAATGTAAAAACTAAACATACAAATACATAGAAAGAAACACTTACACACATACCAATAACCAGCAATTTATATAAATAATAAAAGGAAAATTACAAAAACAACAAAGGAAAATTTTCAAACAAATAACGGTTAATATGAAATTAACTAAAATGAAATTTTTGTTATCCAGTGTTTTTAATTAATGAGCAGAAATTTTCCCAAAAAAAACGAAGTGTTTTAAATTAATTATTCTACTTAAATAAAACCACTAATTAGTGATTAATTACTTTAGATTTTAAGTTTTGAAAAAACAAAATTCAAAAAAAATTTAATTTCAAAACAAATTTGTTACAAAATTACCCCAGAATTCTGCAATTAGTTTTTCTCAACAAAAAACCTGATATCTTTTAGGCAACTCCACATATTAATTAATGGTAAATATTTGATTTTATTGCTCAATTATGATTTTTCATTTAATTAAAAAAAATGGCTATAAAAAACTTTAAAGTTTGTTTTTTATTGAAAACTAAACTAAACGTTTAATGTAATTAACTAGTTTTATTTGTGATTTCTTGTTACAAACTTAAACTTTTTTTAATCTCTATAAAGTTTTAAAAATTAATTAAATACAATAATTGATTTAGTTTTATAAGAGTTATAAAAAAGTTAACATTATAAAAATTTTAAAGGCAAATATTAATTCAAGAACAAGTTTTTTTCTTGTAATTAAATATAAATTAATGTTAAAATCGAGTAAGAAAAAAACTGAATTTAAATTTCCCAAACAATATGTCAATATGTTTCTATTATTCTCAGGTTTTTTAGACATATTTTAAAGAATTTGCTTGTTAAAGGTCATGTCGCTTATCTTGAAGTGTAGGCTTTATAGGCAAATATATGCAGTTTATTTATACACAATCCTAAAGCTGAGGCTTTAGCCTTTAATTCGTCTTAAATTTTCTTTTGTAGGTTCTCCTCAAAAAAAGGTATAAACCACTGAATCAGCTATTAATTTTGATCTTCAGAAAATCAACAATATTCAAAAAATAAAACTAAAAATAAACAAATTCAAAAGTTTTTTTGAAGAAAAATATGAAGTTTGTTACAAAAAAGTATTTACCCTTACAAATTATCTAAGTATGGGCAATTGCCACGCCTACCTTTTGGACGAATACAACAGTTTTCTTATAAAATCGTGTAAAAATAATTTTATATCAAAATTTTATTGTGAACTAATAGCAATATTTTATTCGTTATTAAGATTTTGCTAAGAATTATGTGCAATATGTCAATCAGTTTTTATAATTCTCGTATTTTTAAGACATATTCAAAAGAATTTACTTGTTATAGGTCAAGTCGCTTATTTTTAAGTGTAGGCTTTATAAGCAAATATATGCAGTTTATTTATACACAATCCTAAAGCTGAGACTTTAGCCTTTAATTTGTCTTAAACTTTCTTTTGTAGGTCCTCCTCAAAAAAAGGTATAAACCACTGAATCAGCTATTAATTTTGATCTTCAGAAAATCAACAATATTCAAAAAATAAAAAAAAACTGCAAATAACAAAATTCAAAAGTTTTTTTTTTAATAAAAAATATAAAGTTTGTTACAAAAAAGTATTTACCCTTACAAATTATCTAAATATGGGCAATTTTCACGCCCACCTTTTATACGAATATAAAAGTTTTCTTATGAAATCTTCAGAAAATACGCAAAAAAACTGAAAATAAACAATTTCAACAGTTTTTTTTATAGAAAAGATATGAAATTTATTATAAAGAAGTATTTAAACTTACAAATTATCTAAATATGGGCAATTAACACGCCCACCTTTTATACAAATATAAAAGTTTTCTTATGAGATGTTATAGATCATGTCGCTTATTAATATGCGAATATATGCAGTTTATTTGCACAACCTCATAAAGTTGAGACTTTGGTCTTTCTGTTGTCTAAAATTTTCTTTGGTAGGTCTTCCGTAAAAAAAGTTATACACCACTAACTCAGCTAATAATTTTTATCTTCAGAAAATCGACAATGGACAAAAAAAAATTTAAATATTTGATTATTTTCAAGTTTTTTTAAAGAAAAAATATGAAATTCATAATAAAGAAGTATTAACACTAACAAATTATCTAAATATGGGCAATTTACACGCCTACCTTTTATACAAATATAAAAATTTTCTTATGAAATATTCAGAAAATAGACAAAAAATCTGAAAATATATAAATTAAAAAGTTTTTTTGAAGAAAAACTATAAAGTTTGTTATTAAAAAGTATTTATATATATAATATATATAATTCCCCGACAACATTCCAATTGGAACATGGGGTACTTCTCTCAGACAATGAGCTGTATTTACACTTACAAATTATCTTAATATGGGCAAATTCCACGCCCACCCCACAGTTTTTTTTATAACATTTACATTTCTGTTAATAAAAATTACATCTCTTTTAATAAAAGTATAGGCTTAATATGCAAATATATGCAGTTTATTTTGACACCATCCTAATGCTTACACCTCAGTCTTTAAGTTGTTTTAAGTTTTCTTCGGTAGGTCTTCCCTAAAAAAAGTTATGGACCAGCAAAACAATTTTTATTTTGTATTTTAAGAAAATCGACAAAAGACAAAAAAAACTGAATATAAACAAATTCAAAAGTTTTTTAAAGAAAAAAATATGAAGTTTTTTTATAAAGAACTATTTACACTTATGTACATATTTTTATAAATATGCGCAATTGCCACGCCCACCTCTTATACGAATGTAAAAGTTTTCTTATGAAATATTTGAAAAATAATGTTATAGCAAAATTTTATTATGAACTTAATAGCAATTTTTTTTATCCCGATTAACAATTTTAATAAATGCACTACTTTTTTTTCATTTAAGTTTTAAACTCCATTAAAAACTTATTAGGAGTAATATAATTCCAAAATTTCTGAGCCGGCAATACTTTTATTTTTGAGTGTTTAAGACATATCGAGAGCTTATATTCAATACCGTCTATGAATCAATTTTTTAAAATCACTTTTTATTGAAAAACTATTTTTTTTATAACAGTTATATCTCTTTCAATAAAAATTTCATCTTTTTTTAAAAAAAATGTAGGCTTAATATGCAAATATATGCATTTTATTTTTACACCATCCTAAAGCTAAGACTTCAGTCATTAAATTGTTTTAAATTTTCTTTCGTAGCTATTCCCTAAAAAGAGTTATAGACCACCGAATCAATTTTTATTTTGTATTTTCGGAAAATCGACAAAAGGCAAAAATAAAACTGAAAGTAAACATTTATAAAAGTTTTTTTTTTGAAGAAAAATATGAAGATTGTTATAAAGAAGTATTTACACTTACAAATTATTATAAATACAAGCAATTGCCACGCCCACTTTTTGTACGAATGTAATAGTTTCCTTATGAAATCTTTTAAAAATAATTTTATAGCAAAATTTTATTGTGAAGTTAATAGCCATATTCTATTTGTTTTTAATTTTTGAGTTAAAGTCGATTAAAAACTTATTAAGAAAAATATAATAACAAATTTCTGAGCCGGCAATTTTTGTGTGTTTAAGACATAACGAGAGCTTATATTGAGACCCTAATCTCCGCTGGGAGTCAAGGAGTCAACAGAAGAGAGCTTATATTCAATACCGTCTATAAACCATTTTTTTAAAATCACTTTTAATTGGAAAACTTTTTTTTATAACAGTTACATCTTTTTTTAATAAAAATCAGAGAGACGAAATCTATTTTGGAACCTTGACTTTAATATGTTGTAGAAAATATATTGACTTCTTTTTAAATATTTTGTTTATTAAGTAGATTCTTATCACCCCTTAAAAATATTATATTTGGTTTATAGCCGATATTGAAAAAACTTCTCGATATTTCTAAGATTTTAATACGGATCATATCACTTTTTTTTAGTATATCCTCAATATGCAAATATATGCAGTATATTTTATCACCGATATAAAGCTGAGACTTCAATTTTTAATTTAACAAAATTTTACTTTCCGAGGTCTTCATTAAAAAAAGTTATTCAGTAGTACTTTCTGTGTTATTAATTCTTATACGAAAAATCGAAGTATTAGAAAAAAGTGAATATAAAAAAACTCAGAAAAGTTTTTTTGGTGCACGATGATCAAGTTTATAGCAGAAAAGTTTTTAAATTACAAAAGTTTTATAAATGGGCGTATTAAGACAATTAGACGCCTACCTTTTGTGCCTAAATCATATTTTTCTTATAAAATCTGATAAGAAAAACAATGTAGGTGAATTTCTTTAGTTACACTGTGCTAGTTGTAAAAACCGACAAAAGGGAGATCTAGTGGGTAAAGTTAATTTGAGTACGCCGAATTTAATGGTGCTAACCGTTTTTTTTTTTGTTGATTAGCTCTAGTTTTCAAGATATACCGTTATAAAAAAAATGGAGAATGTTGAGCAAAAAATATTAGCGTAACTCAAAAACTGTTTATTTTCTGGAACTAAGTAAAAAAATCAAAATTCGGCAACAAAATAGTCTTTCAGAAATACAAACTAATTTTTATTCAAATAATTTATAAGCCGATATAAAGCTAAGACATTGGTCTTTAATTTGAAATAAATATAAATCACTAGGTTTGAATCGAAATAATTTGGACCACACTATAGCATGTGTCTTCATCATTATCGGCATTTCTACAGAAGAGAAGTATTCATTTTAGTGAAGAAAATAATTTGACAACTTTTAGTTTTTCAGAAATCGAGAAAAAAAAAACTTTTTTGGTCTATATAAAAATTATATAGCTTAAAATGACTGAAATACGCAAAATAGTTAATTTATTTTCAATATAACATTTGAATTTCATCACCCAATTCTTTTTTTTTATAGATGACAAAAAATTAGACGATTCTTTATTAAAATAAAGAAGAATAATTGATTGAATTGATTGCACCAATATACCCAAAAAATTTAAATAGAATATAAGTTGTTAAATTCAAAACTTGTCGTATAAGTTGTATTATGACAGGTCTTGCAAGAAATGCTTAAGTATTACACACATGCAATTTTTTTGAGAAAAGGTGGAGTTATTATCTTTGTTTCATTGGCAATATAGAAAATTTTTTATACCACTTTAAGATAATTTTTTTTTTTTTGGTCTCATATAAGATATTATAAGGAAAGCTTTCCATAGTTTTTCTGGCCGAGCATATAAGTTATTTTTGAAAGATCTTGAATATGAGGTATGATCAAAAATGAACTTAATCCAAAAATTTAAAACAGTCGCATACACTGACCTTTTATATTGCAAGTGCTTAAATTCTTTGATAGTTCAAAAACTTAAGCCCACAATTCAAATCCTGGTTGCCGGACGAAATAAATCGAAATAATCGACCGTTTTAAGGCAATTTCAATTGAAATTACCACCTGAACTTTGATTAACTCAGAGACTCGATCAGAATGCAACAAGTTAATTTCAAGTTAATCAGCAAAATGGGTTAGGAATCTTGTTGGCTACATATAAAAATCTATTTAAGGTTTTAATCCTCCGAAAACTTAATAATTAAATAAAACTAATTTTAAATTTGTTATATCTAGCAAGTGCACCAATACGACGGCCGCTTCCTTGTGGATTTCAACTAAGCGCTTGTAGAGCAATATTGGTATTTGGCCTTCGAAGTGTGTGGTCTATTCACCCCCATTTTCGTTGACATACCTCTATAGAAGAAAGGATTTGGTGTGTAGCGTTTTTCTACGCAATACACGTCTGTCTGTTAGAGCTCATCCCTTCGTAGTCGATTGGCCAGTAGACAGAACAACACACTACAGGGAAAATTTATTCTTTAGCTGTACAGTTCGTGGAATTTACTTCCCGCAGAAATTTTCCCTGCCAGTTGCAATATAGGGAAGTTCAAATCAAATGTCCATAAACACTACTCCATCTATCCACCCTCCCATAACCTATTTTCCTAGCTCCAACACAATGCATTGCATAAGTAGGGGTCATCCCCTGAGTGCTGGTCCTAAATAAAAGAAAAAAAATGTAGGACAGCTTGAACTTGAACTATCTCTCAGTTATAGCATTAGATTGTGCTGGGTTCCAAGTCATTGCGACATCGTTGGCAACGAAGTTGCGGACGAAGTTGCCAGACTAGGACTTAAGTCAAAGGGTATGGCTCAGATATGGCTCCACCTATCTGTCACTTTAATCTGGGCATTAAGTCTTGGATCAGCAAGGAAACCCTAAGACATAGGGTAACATGGTTACATGTAGAACATCTAGAACTCTATGCCCTAAACCGGACAGTAATGGAACCAAGCTTCTATTAGGTCTGAATAGATCAAGCTTGAGAAGATGTATAGGGCTCCTTACGGGGCACTGCGCCTTAAATTCGAGGTTACATAAGTGGGATAGTAGCATTTCAGACCTTTGCAGACTATGTCTAGATGAGGATTCGTCCGAGTCGGTAGAACACATTCTCTGTCACTGTCCAAGGCTACAAATCCTAAGACTCAAACATTTAGGCAGCAGATTCCTTGCTGACCTGCAGGATCTGCAACAGTGCAGGTTGCATGATATTGTAGGGTTCACAACAGGTCTCAACTGGCCTAGATAGGGTATTTTTCTTCTCCCTCTACAACTTTCTATTATCTTTTCTCTTCCTCTATCTTCAACCTTTTGCGCTCTACTCTTCTAGTAAAGGATCACAATGAACCCCTGAGGTCTCCGAGTGTTGGTGTTGCTTGACACCTCCTTTATTACCTAACCTAACCTAATACAAGATGGACTTGATATTCGAGTTATATATCCGCAACTTAGTCGTTGTTGATATTTGCCGAGATTTCCAAATAGTTCGGAGAATGCCGAATGCAGATTTTGCCTTATTAATACGCGATTCAATATCTTCGTCGGCACCACCTTTTGTGGTACCAAACAACCAAGATAATAAAAGGTACCTACACATCCAATAACCTTGTTATCCACATTGATGTGTGTCGACACAAAGATTATGCCTCCAGGCATAATCTTTGTCTTTGAGCTTTGGCTTGGAAGGCATACGAAATCAGCGTATTCTAAGTCCTCGATTTTTTTAAAGGATGCCAATTGGATACCACGTCTATCATTCAGTGAGGTGTGCATTATATTGTCTGTGACTAAAACAAAAAGTACAGGTGACAAGATACGTCGTTGTCTTGGAGTAAACCTTAAAGCCGACCTAATTATTTGGTCTAGAGCCATTAGTGTAAATGTCATTTTACCAGGAGATTAGCGTCAAACAGCGATACTGTCAGAGTTTAGTAGTTGGTGCCTTTTATGTCAGGTATCATGAAAACATCTCTTAATAGAATCGTATTTACTGTATCCGACGGGTTAGTCCGAAACCTTTCGAGTATTTTGCGGTAAGCAATGCTGCATTTGAATTTTTACTGTTTCCCGACTGCTCGCCTTTTTGGCACATGTAAAGTGCTTTGTCTATGATGTTGATATTGAAAATTAGCGACTTTTAAAGTAATTCTCTAAGGTACTTAACAAATTCCACAGAAGGGGATTTTAGTGTTCCTTAAGAAGATTTTGGTGTACTTAGAATCTTCTTTTACAATTAAATTGATATATTTTCCTTTACAACGCTAAACCACGCCGGCTACTAGGCATAATATATCATAATCAGCCTGGGTTCGATCCCCGGTCACGGCAACATCAATTTCAGTAATTATTAGTTTCTATTCAACACCTATTGAATTTTAATACCAAAATTTCGGGTAAAAAGTGTTACTGTTTAATTCTGTATATCTCGGAGAAAAACTTATTATAATAATTTCTGCAAACAAAATTACCTTAAGAAGTTGGTTACTGGATATGGAAATCGCAAAACAGACTGAAATTTTTTGTCATGATTCTAAAGAAATTTTATAATTTTAATTTAGAAACGATTTTCATGATACCTTTAGAAAAAATAATTTACAAAAACTTGGGGATCACAACCTCAAATTCAAAGTCTGGGCGTCATATTTTTCTGTCATTACTTAAAATATCATTATCGAAGAGAACTTTGAATATTTCACTTTTGCCGTCGGCAATTTTAAAAGTCTAATTTTTAATTTTGATAAAAGACTTGTACAATATATTAGGAGTTCCGTTCAAAATTGGCTCCAAACCAATTTTTAAAGGACGCAAATTTGGTTTTTGTAAGTTATTTGAATATTTTAATTTATTTTATTGATATCTAGGAAACTTGTGAAATATTTCTTATTTATTGTTTAAAAAAATCAATTAACAATTAATGATATTTGTTGCAAAATAAATTTTATATTAAGATATTTTAGAATTTTTCTTGAGTGCTAGATCTAAATGATATGCCAGTTAGTTCACGGGTAAAACGGTCTAACTACCTTTAAAAAGTAGAAATTAAATTTTGTCATTAAGAAACTTTAACAAACGTAAATTAAACCGAAATCCGGTTTAATTAGTATAACTAGACTTATCATATTCTACCTAGGATCTATAAAAATATTGTTTAAAACAACTTAATACAGTTTAATTAAGTATTGATTTTTAATGTTTTTAATATAAATTAATACAATATTAATAAAAAAAAAATAAAAAATAAACTTAAAATCTTATATAAATTTTATAATTACAATAAAAAAAACTGATTTTAGAAAGAGCAAGAACAAATCTAATAGCGTCAATGACATGCTTTTGAACTTATTTTTTTTTTGCAATTAATTTAGTTGTTATTTTAAATTGTATTGTATATTAGTTAAACACTTTTTTCTAAACATTTCATTTTATTCGGTGTGTAATTTTAGATATACTCAGAAAAAATATTGTTCATATAATTTACAATAAATAACTAAATACTATATATTTTTGCTCAGCAAAAAAAGTAACCATTGCTATAGGGGTTACACTTAACTAGTCACTGTGAGAGGTATTATCTAAATATTAAATTTAAAATAAGTAGTTAGGAATTTGTAATAGGTGGCAAGAATATGCCAAAAGTCAGCTATAATGAAATATTATGAAAATTGTGCGGGGGTTTCGAACAAGAAGTGTTTGATCTTATGTCTCCACACAAGATCAAATGTGTAGAGACATTTTTCCAATTGGTTTTTTAATAAAGGAGTTATAGGTATTAAAGCATTGAAACTTTACATATGATTCCTGGTATTTTATCTAAATAAAAACAAGTTTTTGGATGAAAAACTTGAATATGCTTTAAAATTTTCGGAAAATTTTGTTTTGCATATGGACAGAACTATCTTATTAGATTATCTTTGCTGAATATAAAAATCAAATTAGTTTAATAGTTTTCGAGATATAAAGTTTTAAACATAAACACTAGTAAGAAGAATTTTTTAGTGCACACCGAAATTGAAAACGCTGCAAAATATACGATGATACTTGCGTGAAATGTAAAAGAAAGAGTTAAGAGCGACTAAGCACATGATTAATGAAACAAATTTGGTCCGTCAAGACCAACTGTATGAAACCTTTCTCCACTAAAGTATAATATTAACGATTATCAACAATAAATTGCTAATTTTTGTTATTATACAAATATTTGCTCTATATTTTAAATATTTCTAAAATTTAATTTTATAAAAAGAGTTAACTGTGAACCGATTGTGCCGAAATTTATTATATTTTAACTTATAACTGTTATATCTTTATACTGACTTTCGCTTTTACGAATTTCGGTTTATTTAAATGGTTTAAGAGTAAAAATTTAATGGAAACTCTTATACCGGTTCCAACAAATTTTATTTAGTGATTTACGTTTGTATCTAGAAGACGTAGAAGTAGTTTTTAGTAGAAAATATTATTTAAATATGGACAAATTTCTGACTGTAAGGGGCCAAAATTAAAGCTAGACTTACGGAAGGGTGGTCATCATCTCGGATGTGATTTTAAGTCCACCGGTGCCCAATATACTTTTACACCTACTTACCGAGTATTTTTTAGAATTCCATTCGCTTCGATCTTGAGCGCAATTCTCCTACTTCGCAGACCAAGCTTTGAAAGATTTTTCTCTACTTGGTCCTTTCTTCAAAGTTTCGGACGTTCTCTTCTAACATTAGGGCGGCCGTTTTTATTCTATTTGTATTATATTATTCAATTAAAGTTTATCTTTTAAAGTAATTGTTTTTTGTATGAGTAAGTTACTAGCCCGAAGTCCTAACACATATTTTGATCGTTCTTATCGGAGAACTCATGGCGCATGTTAGCTCACTAAATTAACGGGTGTTAACATAGTAAAAAAAAATTATAAAAAAACGGCAACTCTGCCTATGATTTTTTTTTGTTCTGTTCTCTTTGTCCCGACCTTTGGCCATCGCCATTAGGAAGAGTATCCCTAATTCCAGACAGAACGAAAACCACGCATTATAACAAATTTTGGAGACAGAATGAATACGAATTATAGTACATATGTATATACAAATATCAACATAAAGCAAAGATTCTCATCTAAACAGAAACATACAATATTTTTCAGTTTTTTTTTACCTTTTGTTGAAGCTTTAGTAATTGATTTAGTTAGCGAGATATAAGTACAAAATTATTTTTAATTTATATATTTGTTGAGAAAAATCATAATTGTTCCGAATAAATTAAAGTTGCTAGACTATCGTAGCGAAATAAATCATTTGAATCTGTTAAAAAGTTATGGAGATATCAAAATCTGAACAATAAAATTATGACGCGTTTTGTTTTTAATAAAAGTAATTTTCAAAAATTTATCATTTTTATAGAAAATATTTTTAAAAATTGATTATTTATATAGAAAATTTTTAAAAACTTTTATGTTTTTATAGGAATTTTTTAAAAAATTACTGTTTTTTAGGAAATTTAAACAAAATTACTGTTTTTATAGGATATTTTTTACAAATTTACTTTTTTGTATAAACTTTTTCAAAAATTCACTTTTTGACAGGATTTTTTTTTTTAATTTCCTATTTTTATAGGAAATTTTTCAAAAATTTCCTATTTTTATAGGAAAATTTTCAAAAATTTCCTATTTTTATAGGAAATTTTTCAAAAATTTCCTATTTTTATAGGAAATTTTTCAAAAATTTCCTATTTTTATAGGAAATTTTTCAAAAATTTCCTATTTTTATAGGAAATTTTTCAAAAATTTCCTATTTTTATAGGAAATTTTTCAAAAATTTCCTATTTTTATAGGAAATTTTTCAAAAATTTCCTATTTTTATAGGAAATTTTTCAAAAATTTCCTATTTTTATAGGAAATTTTTCAAAAATTTCCTATTTTTATAGGAAATTTTTCAAAAATTTCCTATTTTTATAGGAAATTTTTCAAAAATTTCCTATTTTTATAGGAAATTTTTCAAAAATTTCCTATTTTTATAGGAAATTTTTCAAAAATTTCCTATTTTTATAGGAAATTTTTCAAAAATTTCCTATTTTTATAGGAAATTTTTCAAAAATTTCCTATTTTTATAGGAAATTTTTCAAAAATTTCCTATTTTTATAGGAAATTTTTCAAAAATTTCCTATTTTTATAGGAAATTTTTCAAAAATTTCCTATTTTTATAGGAAATTTTTCAAAAATTTCCTATTTTTATAGGAAATTTTTCAAAAATTTCCTATTTTTATAGGAAATTTTTCAAAAATTTCCTATTTTTATAGGAAATTTTTCAAAAATTTCCTATTTTTATAGGAAATTTTTCAAAAATTTCCTATTTTTATAGGAAATTTTTCAAAAATTTCCTATTTTTATAGGAAATTTTTCAAAAATTTCCTATTTTTATAGGAAATTTTTCAAAAATTTCCTATTTTTATAGGAAATTTTTCAAAAATTTCCTATTTTTATAGGAAATTTTTCAAAAATTTCCTATTTTTATAGGAAATTTTTCAAAAATTTCCTATTTTTATAGGATATTTTTCAAAAATTTCCTATTTTTATAGGAAATTTTTCAAAAATTTCCTATTTTTATAGGATATTTTTCAAAAATTTCCTATTTTTATAGGAAATTTTTCAAAAATTTCCTATTTTTATAGGAAATTTTTCAAAAATTTCCTATTTTTATAGGAAATTTTTCAAAAATTTCCTATTTTTATAGGAAATTTTTCAAAAATTTCCTATTTTTATAGGAAATTTTTCAAAAATTTCCTATTTTTATAGGAAATTTTTCAAAAATTTCCTATTTTTATAGGAAATTTTTCAAAAATTTCCTATTTTTATAGGAAATTTTTCAAAAATTTCCTATTTTTATAGGAAATTTTTCAAAAATTTCCTATTTTTATAGGAAACTTCTCAAAAATTTCCTATTTTTATAGGAAATTTTTCAAAAATTTCCTATCTTTATAGGAAATTTTTCAAAAATTTCCTATTTTTATAGGAAATTTTTCAAAAATTTCCTATTTTTATAGGAAATTTTTCGAAAATTTCCTATTTTTATAGGAAATTTTTCAAAAATTTCCTATCTTTATAGGAAATTTTTCAAAAATTTCCTATTTTTATAGGAAATTTTTCAAAAATTTCCTATTTTTATAGGAAATTTTTCAAAAATTTCCTATTTTTATAGGAAATTTTTCAAAAATTTCCTATTTTTATAGGACATTTTTCAAAAATTTCCTATTTTTATAGGAAATTTTTCAAAAATTTCCTATTTTTATAGGAAATTTTTCAAAAATTTCCTATTTTTATAGGAAATTTTTCAAAAATTTCCTATTTTTATAGGAAATTTTTCAAAAATTTCCTATTTTTCAAAATTTCCTATTTTTATAGGCAATTTTTAAAATTAAATTGACTGATTCGTTGTATATCTTAATAAAAAGTGTAGCATGCTTTTAATACTTAAGCTAATCTAATATAAAGCATTGAACTTAGCACAAACAATTGTGAGTAGATTAATTCTCAGCTAAAATGCATTTAGTGTTTGAAGAGAATTTATGACTTTTCAAAATAAAATTGTAATATTTTTTTTCAAACATTTTATTGTGAAAAAAAGTTGTATGAAAAATAAAATCAAGTATCTTGAGACTTTTTAAATAACAAAAAAAAAGACAGACGGAAATAGGAGAATTTCTTGCGATTGACTGCTAAAATTTTTAAATTCCGTTAAACGGATTAAAGCCATTGTGTTAAGTTAAAGCTTGATTACATGGTTTTCTAAAACGTTTTTAATCTTTATTGCGACTATTTTTTTTTCGAAATGTGATTTTCTATTATCCAGCTGTTAGAAAAAAAACCGTATCTATTTTATTATAAAATTAAACATTTTTAACACACAATCTATAACATTCACATTGATTAGCTGTTTTAAAATATGTTTTAGAATTGTATAGATTTGTTGTAGTTTTTCTTGTTTATTAGTTTTTGCAATCTCTTGAGATTTTGCCCGCTATTTATCTAACACTTTTTTTGCTGTATCTAATGCTGCTGAATACAATTTAGAGTAGAAAAAAATTATTTATGTATTTGAATCATAAAAATTATTTAAATGTTCCCCCATTGGATTGTAAAAAAAAAAAATACAAAACTCGTACATATAAAATTTTTTTAATTTTTTTCGGTTTGATATTAAAATGCTTAGTAAAATTATCACTGCTTGTTATTACACCTCATCATTATCATCACCATGTCATTATCATAATAATGTAAATAATAATAATTGAAAAATTTTGTAAATTTAGTTGAACAAACCCGACTTTAAGGTAATATTACACAAAATTTAATAGGACCATTTTAAAACATTTAGAAATCACTCTTTTAAGCTTTAAAATATCTTAAATATTTCCAAAATTCATCTTTTGTAAACTTGCAACATGTTGCAAGTTGACTAAAGTAACAAATTTTTGTTTGCAAATTACTAATATAATGAAATTTTTCTATTTTAGCCTTTAAATTTTATTAAGATTAAGTCTTTTGAACTTGCAACATGATTAATATTACACAAAATTTAATGGGATCATTTTAAAACATTTAGAAATCGCTCTTTTCAGCTTTAAATTGTATTAAAATATTTATAAGATTCATCTTTTCTAAACTTGCAACATGTTGCAAGTTGACTAAAGTAACAAATTTTTGTTTGAAAATGACTAATATAAAGAAATTTTTCTATTTTAGCCTTTAAATTTTATTAAGATTAAGTCTTTCGAACTTGCAACATGCTCAATATTACACACAATATAATGGGATCATTTTAAAACATTTAGAAATCGCTCTTTTAAGCTTTAAAATATCTTTGAAATTATCAAAATTAATCTTTTGTAAACTTGCAACATGTTGCAAGTTGACTAAATTAATACGTTTTTGTTTGCAAATGACCAACATAATGAAATTTGTCCATTTTAGTCTTTAAATTTATTAAAATTGTGTTTTTCAAACTTGCAACATGCTTAAAAATACACAAAAATCAATGGGATAATATTCAAACATTTAGAAATCGCTCTTTTAAGCTTTAAAATATCTTTAATATTTTCAAAATTCATCTTTTGTAAACTTGCAACATGTTGCAAGTTAACTAAATTTACAAATTTTTGTATGCAAATGACTAACATAACGAAATTTTTCCATTTTAGCCTTCATATATGTTAAGATTAAGTTCTTCGAACTTGCAACATGTTGAAATATGACAAAAATCAATTAATTTTTGTATAAAAATCAAAATGTTGCTTACGAAATGCAGATGAGTTTCATCAAATTTGTAAATTTTATAAAATCTAGTCTTCAAATTTTAGGATAATAAAGAGCAATATAATCTTACTAACTCACAACTTGCAACATTATTATAAAAATTGAATATTGAACTAAATTTTAACTTTCAACACGTTGAAGAAAGTACCAAATTTACATAACAATCATGTAACATTGTATTAACTCCGTTAAAAGTCATGTTGCAAGTTACAAAATTATTGAAAAATCACTTGTTCTAAAAATTTGTTGTAACTGAATACAAAAAAGAACTCATCTTTTTGATGAGGAAGCATTCTTAATTCTTAAAAGCTTGATCAAAACAATTTAAACACACTTGCAACATGTTGCAATATGAATCTTTTTCATGTTTTATGGTATAAAATAACATTATTGGTCTTCCTAAGTATTTTTCTTTTGCAGAAAATCATAGGTTTCCAAAATGTTTGTACTTGCAACATGTTATTTAAACCTTTAATAATGCCTTATAACTAAAACCAAAATCAAATTTGTGCGCATTTATTTATTTAGTTCTCAAAATATATTTAAATTATGTCATTCAAAGTCGAAACATATTGCAACACGACTAAAAATGTAACACTTATTTTTAGGCATGTTGCAACATGTTTCGAATTTGAATGGCTTAGCAAGTTTAATTCTAAAAACATAACCCCCTAATTCATAAACCTATTATAATATTATCAAAGGCTTATTGTAGGAATTTTGTATGGAAAATTTAAATTATAAGCATGTCATAACTTATTTTTCGTTTATAAATTAGGGGGTAAGTTTTTAAATTATGAAAAGTGATAATTAACAAATTTGCAACATGTTGCAATATGAAAATTATTGACCATTTTACACATTTTTCGTTTTTAATTATTTATAGTCGATTTTTTACTATTTCTAAGTTACTAAAAGTGATAATTAAGAAAGTTGCAACATGTTGCAATATAAAAATTGTTGATCTTTTTACGTATTTTCTTTTTTAATTAAATATCATCGATGTTTTACTATTAAAAGAAAGATTTTTGATGTTTAAGTAATAAAGATCAAGAACTACTTGTTTTTCACAATTTCTTAACTTTCAACAAAACTTTGAGTCTCCTAATAAAGCCCAAAAACTATAAAAAATAATAAAATTGTTTGTTAAACAAATTAAGATATATAAAAATGTTATTAAATAAACTTGCAACAAGTTGAAATAAGCAAACAAAATATTATAAAAATGTTTAAATTTGTTTGCAACATGTTGCCACGTATTGAATAATATACTTAAAGCAACAAAAACTAACGCTATAATTGTATATGTTTGTTTTAATACAAAATATGAGTTTTTCAGAACTTGCCACATGTTGCAAGATACTATTTTTCATGAAAATGCATATTTTTTGATATATTCAGACCAAATTTTGATATTTAATAGTCTGTTGCAAGCATACAAGTATTAAAATTTGGTATTATTTATTCATATTTACATATTTATGCTTAATATTATCAAAATAGCCCTATCATAAATGTGGCCCATTAAAATGGGAAGCTATCGTCTAAAAAAGTGTGACAATTGTGAGCCATAATTGCCGTTTCCTTCTGAACTTGCAATGAAATTTAAGTCCCTTGTAATTCATAAATATTGTCAGAACAATTAATGTTTTAGAAAAAAATTTCGAAATTTAAAAAAATTTCTTGAAATTTTATAAAAATTTTGATAATTAACTTGCAACATGTTGCCACACGAAAAAATATACACGTAAAGCAACAAAAGGATGTATAATTCTGGTCAATGTTAGGTAAAGCTATAAAATAAGAGTTTTCAAGAACTTGCAACACGTTGCAACATACATAAGTTTCTTCAGGAAAATATTTGATTTAAACATTTTTTTGTAAAAGGTTCTTACATTTTAATAAATGTTGCAAGTATGAAATTATCAAAATTGTGTGTTTTTTAATTAGTATTTGAGTAAATTAAGTCTTTATGTTGAGATTATTAAGCTTAACCGAATCTAAAGTGTAGGTCACCAAATTTTCATAATTGCCATTTATTTGTAAACTTGCAACATGATATTAAAGCCCTTTATATTGCATTAAACTTGTGAAAAAAAAATAGTTTATTTGAAAATCGTGTTTGAAATTATAAAAATTTAAAGAAATTGTATAAAAAGTGTTATAATATAACTTGCAACATGTTGCTAAACATTGAAATATGCACTTAAAGCAACAAGTTAAGTTTTTGTTGTCTATGTTAGTTTAAGCTATAAAACAAGATTTTTCCAGAACTTGCAACATGTTTCAACATAAGTTTTTTCAGGACAATATATGTTTTTGATATTAAAATAATTAAAATTTATAAAATCTTGTATCTAATACTTAAATTAATTTAATAAACTTGCAACATGACATTATAGTATATAAAACTTGTAATTTGTTTAATTTATTTGAGATTCTCAAACTTAACCAAATTTAAAATGTAAGTCATCAAAATGCCATAATTTCCATTTGTTTTTTTACATGCAACTTGAC
This sequence comes from Stomorhina lunata, assembly GCA_933228675.1. NCBI lineage: Eukaryota > Metazoa > Arthropoda > Insecta > Diptera > Rhiniidae > Stomorhina > Stomorhina lunata. The sequence goes on from OW121744.1 coordinate 98,804,546, forward strand.
ATTAAGGCCCTTTATAGTGCATAAAACTTCTAAAACAAAGAGTTTATTTTAAACTCTGTTTTGAAATTATAAAAATATGATAAAGTTATATAAAATGAATGTTAATATAACTTGCAACATGTTGCAAAGCATAGAAATATGCATTTAAAGCAACAAAAAGTTATGTTTTAATTGTCTATGGTAGTTAAAGCTATAAAACAATAGTTTTTTTAGAACTTGCAACATGTTGCAACATACGTTTTTTCAGGACAATTTTTTGATATTTTAAATAAGATTCTTACATGTCGCAAGCATCAGCATTTTGTATTTAATACTTGAGTAAATTAAGTAAACTTGCAACATGACATTAAAGTCTTTTTATAGTGCCTAAAACTTGTAATTTATTTAATTAATTTAAAAATCTTTTTCGAAATTATAAAAGTTTGATGAAATTGTGTTAAAATGAGTGTTAATTTAACTTGCAACATGTTGCTGCGCATAGAAATATACACTTAAAGCAAGAAAAGGTTATATTTTTATTGTCTAGGTTAGTTTAAGCTATAAAATTAAAGTTTTTAAGAACTTGCAACATGTTGCAAGTTAGCATTTTTTTCAAAAAAATTTCGTTTTTGAAGTGTTTGATAGAATTCGACTAAACAATTACATTTTAATGCATCTTTCAATCACAAAAGTATCACATTTTGTTGTTATTTATTTATAATCAAGCAAATTAAGTCTTAAACATGAGATTATCGAACTTGCAACATGACATTTAAGCCCCTTCTATAGTGAATAAAACATGTATTTTGTCTTAATCTTGAAATTATAAAACTTCCATGAAATTTAAAATGTAAGTTACCAAAATTCTAATTTCATAATTCTAATTTATTTTTAAACTTGCAACATGACATTAAAGCCCTTTGTAGTGCATTAAACTTAAAAAAACATCTATTTTTTTAATATTTTTCGAAATCATAAAAATATGATGAAATTGTATAAAATGTGTGTTAATACTACTAGCAACATGTTGCTCCGCACTTGCAACAAAAAAAGTTATGTTTTTACTGTCTTTGTTAGTTTAAGCTATAAAATAAAAGTTTTTAAGAACTTGCAACATGTTGCAAGTTAAGATTTTTTTAAATTTCTCGTTTTTAAAAAGTGTTTGATAGAATTCGTCTAAAAAATTACATTTTAATACATTTTTTAACCACAAAAGTATACAATTATTTGTTATTTATTTATAATCAAGCAAATTAAGTCTTAAACATGAGATTATCAAACTTAACCTAATCTTGAATGTAGCTCACCACAATGTGCAGCTATAATCTACAACAACAAAAAAGTGTGACAATTGTTTGTTATTGTTGCCAGCGATGTTGCCTGCACACAACAAATGTTTTCTAGCGTAAAAATAACTAAAATGTTTATGCAAAGAAAAAAACTTAGTTTAGTTTTTTCATACAATAATTTTTAGTTTTAACACTGCCGACCATTTGATTACGACACTTACTACATAAAATATATCTATATATTGCTTATAAGCAGCTATAAGCACTTTAATATTTTTTTAATAATTGTTTATTTCATCTTTTAGTTAAGTGCAAAAAATGAATAGCGTATAAATTACGGTTAATAAGAAATACCCCTAAAAGTATAACATTCGAATTATGAACATATAACTAGTAGAAAAAAAGCTTATATACCAAAAATATGGGATTAAGTATAATTTTGTATAAACGAGATATCATTGTTTAAATTCTTATCTATAAGGTGTCGTAAACTAATGACCGGCAGTGTATAAGTATTTTGTTACTACGAACAAACAAACAATAACAATAATTTGGCTGAGATTATTTGATTAGATGATCATTTGTTTAGTCGTTTAGTTAAACAAAATGAGTGTGTGTTTGAGTTTGAATGCAACACTCTATGAGGGCTTTCGAACATGATCTCTCTTGGGTGTATAAAAAATATTTTTAAAACTTTTGATTATAAAATGTAATAATATATTATAGTTTTGCTTAGTTATACTATTAACTATGCTTTAGTTAATGTGGCATGTTTATTTAAGGTTTTTGAAAAAAAAAAAATATTTTTATTTTGAAAATTTTTTAATTTCATTTTATTAACTATTAAATTAATTACCTAAAATCACTATCAATAAATATTTTTGTATTAAGTTAATGCTTTAAATAATTAAGTAAATGTTAAATGTTCAGGGTTTTTTTCTAACAAAATGAGCTCTACTAGCAACCAAACACGAAACTATTGGATTTTATTATTAAAGCATGAAATCATTATGTAATTTTTATTAACAATATTTTTTTTATTAATTTTATAAATTTTTAATAAATTATTAACTAGGTGTGCTATAAACTAAATATTTAACAAAACTATTTAATGTTTTAATATATTAATTAAACACATTAATAATACAAATATTAAATGTCAGTTAAAGTCTATAATAAATGCAATAATGCTTTAGAGTTAACGTTAAATTATATTTGCTTATAAAACTTTTGTAATCGAATACTTTGTAATCAAATAAATTACATTTTATAAGCTATTTTATATTACAGGGAATCTCTCTGAAATCTATTTAATTAGAGAGGAATTGTTATGGTTTTTTTATAAAAATTAAATAAAATTTTAAAATTAATAGCTAATATTTTAAAAAGTATTGAAGACTTCTGTGCTCATAATAACAATAAATCTGTGGCTTGGTGCTAAAAGGGCCAATGTCAAAAAAGAGGTTTTTAGAAAATTTGATTTAAAGTTTTTATTTTCGATATAAATTCATAGTAAAATCGCCCAGAAAAAAACCTTATAAATCTGTGTAGAGTTAAGTTAAAGATTAACTAAGTTAAAGATTAACTAACTTAAAGCAGCAAAAATTTTACATTGACCCTTTTAGCACCAAGCCACAGAAATAGTATTAATAGAAATTTTACAAATTTCCTGTAATCAGACTCATTCATTAATAGAAGTGTCTCTAATTTCAGACAGATCGAAAACCACGCATTATTTATATTTAATTTGCGAAACAAAATAAATACGAATTATAGTGTCAATACAAATATCAACATGACAATCAACTGAACAGAAACTGAACATTTTTCAGTTTTACCTTTTTTTTATTTTATACATTATTATTGTTGCCATAAGGCGACTAAGAACTTAAACACTATAAAGGAGACTCAAACAAGAATAAATAGGCAAAAGTTTACTTAAACCTTCAGCAATTGGGGGCTAATAAAGAATTTTGAAATCTAAGCTCGGAGACTTGAAAGCAGCTTTTCTATCAGAAAATATCTTTATTTCAAAAGTTGTGCAGACACTGACTTGAAATACAAAGACTTAGCACTCGCAGGACAACATTCAGCATGTATTGTAGTACGTGGATTCTGAAAGAGCCCTGCCCAAAATGATCCACGCTATAGCATTACCGATCTTACTTCCGCTGTCTGGACTTTCAGATTTGCCGATATATCAGCATTAAGATGTTTTTGAATAATTTCCCCTGAAAACAAGATATTTTTGAAAAATTTCGCGTACAAATAAGATTTTTTAAAAATTTTCTATCAAAAAGATTTAAAAATTTCCTATAAAAATAAGAAATTTTTGAATAATTTCCTATAAAAATAGGACAATTTTTGAAAAATTTAAGAAATAAGAAATTTTTTTTCAAAATTTCCCAAAAAGATAAGAAACTTTTGAAAAATTTCCTATAAAAATAAGAAATTTTTGAAAAATTTCCTATAAAAATGAGAAATTTTTGAAAAATTTTCTATTAAAACAGAAATTTTTGAAAAATTTCCTATAAAAATAGGAAATTTTTGAAAAATTTCCTATAAAAATAAGAAATTTTTAAAAATTTCCTATAAACATAAGAAATTTTTGAAATTATTCTTTTTACATACAAGTTTTTATAAAAATTTTGCAAAATTTCTTTAAAAATGCGAAAATTTTGGAAAATTAGAAATTTTTGCAAAAAAAATCCTATAAAAATAAGAAATTTTTGAAAAATTTCATCTAAAAAGAAGAAATTTTTGAAAAATTTTTGAAAAATTTCCTATAAAAATAAAAAAATTTTGAAAAATTTCCTATAAAATTTTTGAAAAAATTTCCTATAATAATAAGAAATTTTTGAAGAATTTCCCACAAAAATAAGAAATTTTTGAAAAATTTCCTACAAAAAAAAAATTTTGAAAAATTTCCTAAAAAAATAAGAAATTTTTAAAAAATTTCCTATAAAAATATGAAATTAAAAAAAAAAAACATTTCTTTAAAAATAATAAACTTTTGAAAAATTTCCTATAAAAATAAGAAATTTTTGAAACATTTCCTATTAAAAAAAGAAAATTTGAAAAAAAATTCTTAAAAAATAAGAAATTTTGAAAATATTTATATAAAAATAAGAAATTTTTAAAAAAATTCCTATAAAAATAATAAATCTTTGAATTTTTTTCTTTATAAAATAAAATAAGAAATTTTTGAAAATTTTCTATAAAAATAAGAAATTATAGAAAAACTTCCTATAAAAATAAGTATTTAAAAAAAATCCTATAAAAATAAGACATATTTGAAAAATTTTCTATTACAATACGAAATTTTTGAAAAACTTTCTGTAAAAATAAGAAATTTTTGAAAAATTTGCTGTAAAAATAAGAAATTTATAAAAAATTTCCTATAAAAATAAGATATTTTTGAAAAATTTTCTATAAAAATAAAAAATTTTTGAAAATTTTGCTATAAAAATTAAAAATTAAAAATTTTTGAAAAATTAGAAAATTGTGAAAAATTCCCTCTCAAAATAAGATATTTTTGAAAAATTTCTAATACAAATAAAAAATATCGAATAATTTCCAATAAAAATAAAAAATTGTGGATGAATTTCCTATAAAAATAAGAAATTTCTGAAAAATTTCCTATAAAAATACGAAATTTTTGAAAAGTTTCCTATAAAGATATCGTATTTTAATTTCATATAAAAGTAGGATATTGAAGAAAAACATCTTTTAAAAATAAGAAATTATAGAAAATCTTCCTATAAAAATAAGTAATTAAAAAAATCCTATAAAAATAAGAAATTTTTGAAAAATTTCTTATTAAAATACGAAATTTTTTTAAAAATTTTCTGTAAAAATAAGAAATTTTTGAAAAATTTTAAATACAAATAAAAAATTATCGAATAATTTCCAATAAAAATAAAAAATTGTTTAGGAATTTCCTATAAAAATAAGAAATTTTTGAAAAATTGTCTGTAAAAATAAAAATTATTTTAAAAATTTCCTATAAAAATAAGAAATTTTTGAAAAATTTCCTATAAAAATAAAAAAGTTTAGAAAAATTTTCAATAAAAATATGAAATTTTTGAAAAATTTCCTTTAAAAATACGAAATTTTTGAAAAGTTTGCTATAAAAATAACAATTTTTTTTTAATGAAATTTACAAATATTTGTAAGATTTCCTATAAAAATAAAAAAATTTTGAAAATGGTAAATTTTTTATAAATTTCTTTAATAAAAATTCTCTAACATAAGAACGTAACTTAAGAAAATTATGGTTTTATCCTAGAAAAAATTTAAAATAGTCAATAACTTTGTTCAAAATATAAAAACTTCAATAATATCTTATTTATTGTAAAAATTATAGAAATATTTTGAAAGAAATTTTTCTTGCAACATAAGAAATTTTTTAAATTTAACAAACAGTATAACATAAAAACCAAATATAACAAATATTTATAAACTTGCATCCTGTTGCAAGTTCAAAATTTAACACGTTCGAAAAAAAATCCTTCTGCTGTATATACATTTGATAATTTTATTAATCGTTTATGATTGTGTGAGTTTATTTTTTGTTTAGAAATTTGGAAAAAATTCTTATTTTTGTAGTTTTGGATCAACTTTATTTGCAATTTTTATAAAAAGTTTGTTTTATTTAAGTACAGAAAATATTTTTGCAAAATTTTTGGTGTTGTCATATGTTGAAAGTTAAAAATTTTTAAGTTTTCTCTTAAATTTCATATGTTTTCTTATAATTTTTTAGAATATCAAACAATTTTGAAATTTTCTAGGAAAATTTAACTTGCAACATGACTAATCAACAAATTTTAGCTAAAAAGAACATTGCCATGAATTTTTCTTCAGTAAGATATAAAAATTATGCAATATTTACTAACTTGCCACATGTTGCAAGTTTAAAATTTTCGCTAAATTTGTGTCAAAAAATGTATTTTTGTCTTAACTGTTGAAATAAATTAAAATTACTTGAAAATATTCATCCTGCCACATGTTGCAAGTTGTTAAAAATTTTAAATTTTCTTCAAAAAAATTATGATTTTAAACTATGCCACATTACGAATAAATTTTATTTCAAAATTATGCAAGATTTGTGATTTTTTGTTAGTTTCTTGTATGATTTTGCTTGTAATCATTGTTGTAGTTTTTTTCTTTCTGGGGTTTTAATTATAATTGCATGTTTAAACATTTTTCTTACAAAATCCATCAACACATACCAAACAACCCACACACAAACAAGACACACGCACTTTTACTTTAGATTATTTCGAATTCTTCAGACCAAGAAAATGCAGCATTAACTGAAATTAAGTTAATTTCATTTAATTTTCAAAATAAAAATGTATTTTAATCATGTTTTTTTCTTAATCATGATTCGTATACCAACAAAATAAGTATCATTTCTGATTACAAAATATGTTGACAACATACAAACACAACAAGAAATTTACGTGCGACACAGACACCTCCGCCTTCTAATATAAGTACTCGTTTTATATTATGTACTAGTTGTTTAGTTAATTATATGAAATGAAATTTTTGTTATTTATATTTTCAACTTATTTCTGTATAAATGACATTTTGCTTAATAATTAAATACACTTAATGTTCAGAATTAATTAATTATTTGTATGTTTTATTTTTATATTATGTGTCTGTCCGTTGGTATGTTGTATGAGGTTTTTGTAGTCATTAATTTTTTTTTTTCTTTATTATTTTGGGGTAATTAAACAATTGAAAACTTGCGTTTTTTTTTTTCAATTTTTAAAAATAATTATTAAGGCCTTATTGTATTTAGGTATGTTTAATGTTCAACTACACATTTATTGTACTTCATAATGATCTATCATTTCACTCATTATTAACCTCCTCATCATCAATTAACTACATCAGCAGCAGCAACAACACCAGCAACAGCAACATTACTGAAATATAATGAAAACATTTGTATGAAGTTCTGACTGCCACTCACATGCACTCATACTCATTTTAATGCTTTTAAGGGGGTAATTAAGTACAATTAAAATTCCGCTGACATTTCTCGCCTTTTTTTTCTCCGATGTCTTTTTCTTCTTTCTACAAATTATTTTTATAAGATACAACGTTGTAAAAAAATGCGAGCGTAGAAAATACTTAATGTACTTATTTACTACAGAGTAAATTGTTGACATATTGGTAGCGTGTAAAAAAATTCAACAAAATTTCTTTTTAAATAAATAATTATTGTTGCAAGTATGTGTGACACACTGTTTAATTGTGAATATAAGTGTTTTTAAGTGATTATGACTTACGCACATAACAAGGATTTTCATGCCATACTTCAAATCATTGAAATCTAGCTAAGCCTTAACTTTTGCCAAAACGACAAATATTCTAAAAAACGTTTGTCACAGTGACAAATTTTCTAAAGAAAATTCATCGCAGTGATAACTTTTCTAAAGAAAACTTATTACAGTGAGAACTTTTCTAAAGAAAACTTAAAGAAAAATTGTCACAGTAACAACTTTTCTAAAGAAAAAATGTCACAGTGACAACTTTTCTAAAGAAAAATTGTCACAGTGACAACTTTTCTAGAGAAAAATTGTCACAGTGACAACTTTTCTAAAGAAAAATTGTCACAGCGACAACTTTTCTAAAGAAAAATTGTCACAGTGACAACTTCTCTAAAAAACACTTGTCACGGTGACAACATTTCTTGAGAAAATTTGTCACAGCGACAACATTTCTTGAGAAAATTTGTCACAGCGACAACTTTTCTAAAGAAAACTTGTCACAGCGACAACTTTTCTAAAGAAAACTTGTCACAGCGACAACTTTTCTAAAGAAAACTTGTCACAGCGACAACTTTTCTAAAGAAAACTTGTCACAGCGACAACTTTTCTAAAGAAAACTTGTCACAGCGACAACTTTTCTAAAGAAAACTTGTCACAGCGACAACTTTTCTAAAGAAAACTTGTCACAGCGACAACTTTTCTAAAGAAAACTTGTCACAGCGACAACTTTTCTAAAGAAAACTTGTCACAGCGACAACTTTTCTAAAGAAAACTTGTCACAGCGACAACTTTTGTAAAGAAAAATTGTTACAGGGACAAATTTTCTAAAGCAAAAATGTCGACAAATTTTCTAAAGAAAAATTGTCACAGTGACAACTTTTCTAAAGAAAAATTGTCACAGTGACAACTTTTCTAAAGAAAAATTGTCACAGTGACAACTTTTCTAACGAAAAATTGTCACAGTGACAACTTTTCTAAAAAATTGTCACAGCGACAAATTTGCTAAAGAAAAATTGTAACAGCGACAAATTTTCTAAAGAAAAATTGTCACAGCGACAAATTCTCTAAAGAAAAATTGTCACAGTGACAAATTTTCTAAAGAAAAATTGTCACAGTGACGACTTTTCTAAAAAAAACTTGTCACAGTGACAACTTTTCTAAAGAAAAATTGTCACAGGGACAAATTTTCTAAGGAAAAATTGTCACAGGGACAAATTTTCTAAAGAAAAATTGTCACAGGGACAAATTTTCTAAAGAAAAATTGTCACAGGGACAAATTTTCTAAAGAAAAATTGTCACAGGGACAAATTTTCTAAAGAAAAATTGTCACAGCGACAAATTTTCTGAAGAAAAATTGTCACAGCGACAAATTTTCTAAAGAAAAATTGTCACAACGGAAAATTTTCTAAAGAAATATTGCCGCAGCGACAAATTTTCTAAGGAAATATTGTCGCAGCGACAAATTTTCTAAAGAAATATTCTCGCAGCGACAAATTTTCTAAAACAAAATTGTCACAGCGACAACTTTTCTAAAAAAAAATTGTCGCAGCGATAATTTTCTAAAGAAAAATTGTCACAGTGACAGATTTAAGTCAAAATTTTCTATAGAAAACTTAGACTTTTAGTCAAAATTTTCTATAGAAAACTTAGACTTTTAGTCAAAATTTTCTACAGAAAACTTAGACTTTTAGTCAAAATTTTCTATAGAAAACTTAGACATTTAGTCAAAATTTTCTATAGAAAACTTAGACTTTTAGTCAAAATTTTCTATAGAAAACTTAGACTTTTAGTCAAAATTTTCTATAGAAAACTTTGAATTTTAGTGAAAATTTTCTATAGAAAACTTAGACTTTTAGTGAAAATTTTCTATAGAAAACTTAGACTTTTAGTGAAAATTTTCTATAGAAAACTTAGACTTTTAGTCAAAATTTTCTATAGAAAACTTAGACTTTTAGTCAAAATTTTCTATAGAAAACTTAGACTTTTAGTGAAAATTTTCTATAGAAAACTTAGACTTTTAGTGAAAATTTTCTATAGAAAACTTAGACTTTTAGTGAAAATTTTCTATAGAAAACTTAGACTTTTAGTGAAAATTTTCTATAGAAAACTTAGACTTTTAGTCAAAATTTTCTATAGAAAACTTAGACTTTTAGTCAAAATTTTCTATAGAAAACTTAGAATTTTAGTGAAAATTTTCTATAGAAAACTTAGACTTTTAGTGAAAATTTTCTATAGAAAACTTAGACTTTTAGTGAAAATTTTCTATAGAAAACTTAGACTTTTAGTCAAAATTTTCTATAGAAAACTTAGACTTTTAGTCAAAATTTTCTATAGAAAACTTAGACTTTTAGTGAAAATTTTCTATAGAAAACTTAGACTTTTAGTGAAAATTTTCTATAGAAAACTTAGACTTTTAGTGAAAATTTTCTATAGAAAACTTAGACTTTTAGTGAAAATTTTCTATAGAAAACTTAGACTTTTAGTGAAAATTTTCTATAGAAAACTTAGACTTTTAGTGAAAATTTTCTATAGAAAACTTAGACTTTTAGTCAAAATTTTCTATAGAAAACTTAGACTTTTAGTCAAAATTTTCTATAGAAAACTTAGACTTTTAGTCAAAATTTTCTATAGAAAACATAGACTTTTAGTCAAAATTTTCTATAGAAAACATAGACTTTTAGTCAAAATTTTCTATAGAAAACTTAGACTTTTATTCAAAATTTTCTATAGAAAACTTAGACTTTTAGTCAAAATTTTCTATGGAAAACTTAGACTTTTAGTCAAAATTTTCTATAGAAAACTTAGACTTTTAGTGAAAATTTTCTATAGAAAACTTCGACTTTTAGTCAAAATTTTCTATAGAAAACTTTTAGACTTTTAGTCAAAATTTTCTATAGAAAACTTAGACTTTTAGTCAAAATTTTCTATAGAAAACATAGACTTTTAGTCAAAATTTTCTATAGAAAACTTAGACTTTTATTCAAAATTTTCTATAGAAAACTTAGACTTTTAGTCAAAATTTTCTATAGAAAACTTAGACTTTTAATCAAAATTTTCTATAGAAAATTTAGACTTTTAGTCAACATTTTTATAGAAAACTTAGACTTTCAATCAAAAGTTTTTATAGAAAATTTTCTATGGAAACTTTTGATTTTGAAATTTGTGTTTGCCTGAAAATCTCAGACCTGTGTATATATGAAGTAATAGATATTATTGTCTACATGATCATTTCATTGATTTTGATTGTTTTCTATTTGTATTGTGCTGATTTTACGTTTTTCTATTAAGTAAAAAAAAAAATTCTGGTCATTTCATTTATTCATTAGTTATTTTTTTTTCATTCTTCAATGTTTTTTAAATTTAATTGTTTTTTTTTTTTCAACTTTTCTAAAAAGTCCGTCTGTGTCTTGGTGTTAGTGGCATATAAATTTTGTGATCATTTAATATGTTTATTTATGTATATTAATAATAATAAAATTTAAAAAGTAGAAATGTCTTTGGAGAAAAGAGATAGAAATTTTTAAACTATAAGACTACGTTCATATTTAGATGAATGAAAAAAAAAAATGAAGAAAACAGAAAATATTTGTAAGAATGTTTGTGTATAGCAAAAATTAATGATCTGCTGACGTCAAATGCTAATTGAAATTAATTTAGAATAATAATAGTATATTATTACGAAAGTATCTGTAAATAAGTCAATGAAAGGCTAGAAAATGCGAAAGAATTTTTTTTTGCATCTTTAAAGATATAATGTGCAACATATTGCAAGACTAAGAAGACGCATTATAAAAAAGTGGTCGATAGACAAATTTTTTTGAAAAAATGTAGACGAAAGGCAAAGTTTTCTCCAGAAATGTTGACTTAAAGCCAAAGTTTTATATTTTTGTTTTAATTTCATTTGTACAAATGTTTAGGAACATGTTGCTAAGCAGATCTTGTTTAGCAACATGTTGCTAGACATATCTTGCTTAGCAACATGTCTCTGGATAAGGCCAAAGTTTTATATAGAAAAATTAACAGAAAGGCAAAGTTTTCTATCAAAAAATTTTAACTAAAGAACAAAGTTTTTTACAGAAAATTTTGACTGAAAGTCTAAGTTTTCTATAGAAAATTTTGACTAAAAGTCTAAGTTTTCTATAGAAAATTTTGACCAAAAGTCAAAGTTTCTATAGAAAATTTTGACCAAAAGTCAAAGTTTTCTATAGAAAATTTTGACTAAAAGTCTAAGTTTTCTATAGAAAATTTTGACTAAAAGTCTAAGTTTTCTATAGAAAATTTTAACTTAAAGTCTAAGTTTTCTATAGAAAATTTTGACTAAAAGTCTAAGTTTTCTATAGAAAATTTTGACTAAAAGTCTAAGTTTTCTATAGAAAATTTTGACTAAAAGTCTAAGTTTTCTATAGAAAATTTTGACTAAAAGTCTAAGTTTTCTATAGAAAATTTTGACTAAAAGTCTAAGTTTTCTATAGAAAATTTTGACTAAAAGTCTAAGTTTTCTATAGAAAATTTTGACTAAAAGTCTAAGTTTTCTATAGAAAACTTTGACTAAAAGTCTAAGTTTTCTATAGAAAATTTTGACTAAAAGTCTAAGTTTTCTATAGAAAATTTTGACTAAAAGTCTAAGTTTTCTATAGAAAATTTTGACTAAAAGTCTAAGTTTTCTATAGAAAATTTTGACTAAAAGTCTAAGTTTTCTATAGAAAATTTTGACTAAGTTTTCTATAGAAAATTTTGACTAAAAGTCTAAGTTTTCTATAGAAAATTTTGACTAAAAGTCTAAGTTTTCTATAGAAAATTTTGACTAAAAGTCTAAGTTTTCTATAGAAAATTTTGACTAAAAGTCTAAGTTTTCTATAGAAAATTTTGACTAAAAGTCTAAGTTTTCTATAGAAAATTTTGACTAAAAGTCTAAGTTTTCTATAGAAAATTTTGACTAAAAGTCTAAGTTTTCTATAGAAAATTTTGACTAAAAGTCTAAGTTTTCTATAGAAAATTTTGACTAAAAGTCTAAGTTTTCTATAGAAAATTTTGACTAAATGTCTAAGTTTTCTATAGAAAATTTTGACTAAAAGTCTAAGTTTTCTATAGAAAATTTTGACTAAAAGTCTAAGTTTTCTATAGAAAATTTTGACTAAAGGTCTAAGTTTTCTATAGAAAATTTTGACTAAAAGTCTAAGTTTTCTATAGAAAATTTTGACTAAAAGTCTATGTTTTCTATAGAAAATTTTGACTAAAAGTCTAAGTTTTCTATAGAAAATTTTGACTAAAAGTCTAAGTTTTCTATAGAAAATTTTGACTAAAAGTCTAAGTTTTCTATAGAAAATTTTGACTAAAAGTCTAAGTTTTCTATAGAAAATTTTGACTAAAAGTCTAAGTTTTCTATAGAAAATTTTCACTAAAAGTCTAAGTTTTCTATAGAAAATTTTCACTAAAAGTCTAAGTTTTCTATAGAAAATTTTCACTAAAAGTCTAAGTTTTCTATAGAAAATTTTCACTAAAAGTCTAAGTTTTCTATAGAAAATTTTCACTAAAAGTCTAAGTTTTCTATAGAAAATTTTGACTAAAAGTCTATGTTTTCTATAGAAAATTTTGACTAAAAGTCTAAGTTTTCTATAGAAAATTTTGACTAAAAGTCTATGTTTTCTATAGAAAATTTTGACTAAAAGTCTAAGTTTTCTATAGAAAATTTTGACTAAAAGTCTAAGTTTTCTATAGAAAATTTTGACTAAAAGTCTAAGTTTTCTATAGAAAATTTTGACTAAAAGTCTAAGTTTTCTATAGAAAATTTTGACTAAAAGTCTAAGTTTTCTATAGAAAATTTTGACTAAAAGTCTAAGTTTTCTATAGAAAATTTTGACTAAAAGTCTAAGTTTTCTATAGAAAATTTTGACTAAAAGTCTAAGTTTTCTATAGAAAATTTTGACTAAAAGTATAAGTTTTCTATAGAAAATTTTGACTAAAAGTCTAAGTTTTCTATAGAAAATTTTGACTAAAAGTCTAAGTTTTCTATAGAAAATTTTGAGTAAAAGTCTAAGTTTTCTATAGAAAATTTTGACTAAAAGTCTAAGTTTTCTATAGAAAATTTTGACTAAGTTTTCTATAGAAAATTTTGACTAAAAGTCTAAGTTTTCTATAGAAAATTTTGACTAAAAGTCTAAGTTTTCTATAGAAAATTTTGACTAAAAGTCTAAGTTTTCTATAGACAATTTTGACTAAAAGTCTAAGTTTTCTATAGAAAATTTTGACTAAAAGCCTAAGTTTTCTATAGAAAATTTTGTCTAAACGGCAAAGTTTTCTATAGAAAATTTTGTCTAAATGGCAAAGTTTTCTATAGAAAATTTTGTTTAAAAGGCAAAGTTTTCTATCGAAAATTTTGGCTAAAAGACAAAGTTTTCTATAGAAAATTTTGTCTAAAATGCAAAGTTTTCTATTATATTATAATTTTGTCTGAAAGACAAAGTTTTCTATAGAAAATTTTGACCAAAAGTCAAAGTTTTTTATAGAAAATTTTGTCTAAAAGGCAAAGTTTTTTTGTAGAAAATTTTGTCTAAAGACAAAGTTTTCTTTAAAAAATGTTGGCGATAAAACTAAATATTAAACATTTACATGTTTATTTCATTAACAAAAAATGTTTATCAACATGTTGCTAGTCAATTCTTGTGTAGCAACATGTTGCTATGCAGTTGAATCAAAGAAGTCAAAGAAGTTTTTTAAAGCTGAAATATCGATTTTTATTTGATAATTTATTGTCTTTCATTAAAACCGAGGGTGTTTATTTAACTGGCATTTGACTATGTTGCAACATATTGCCAATTAAGGCTTTAATATTAAATTTTTTTTTGCTATATCTAAAAATATCCCTAAAATAAACATAATATATTTATTTCTTTATAATTTATTTTGTTTTTTCCTATTTAACAAGACACCATATGTTACTTTATAGAGAATTAAAATTTAAAACTCTACATATGGTTGACTGTTAAGGTAAATGTAAAATGTATACATATTTTAAATGTTGCATTTACTAAGAGTAAAGTCTTTTTTGTTGTTGCTTTGTTAAGCAGCTTTTTAGCTAATTATAATGCTGGCAACATGTTATGTTAAGTTAAGAAAAATGCATAAAAAAAATATTACCACAAATTTAATGGCCTTATTTTTAATTGCAACATCAAACAAACAAGACTCTCATAAATTTTTTTCAAAAATTTTGCTAATTTTCAAATTTCTGCAGAAAATATTGCACAAACAAAAATGGAAGCAATTAAGAATTATATTTAATTATCTTGCAAAATATGTTATATCTAGAAATAAGACTAGATGACTAATTTAATATTTAAAAGCAAATTTTCAAATAGAAAATTTTTAACAAAAAGATTAAAAAAATATTTTTTGTTTGATTTTTTTTAATAGTTTGCATACATAATTATATCTAATAAGATTTTTTTTGCACTTACTGTTTTTTGTTAATGCATTAATGATGTTAATTTTATTTAAAAAAAGCCATAAAATTTAAATCCGCCATAAAAATTTTTATATATTTATAGAGGAATGTCTTTAATTTTGTAGTTACTCTGTGAAATATTTAAAATAAGTAGGTGGTTTGCTAATACTCTAATAGCCGGCACTCATTTATTATTGAAACCAAATGTTATAAATACGAGACTATAAGAATTTAATAAGACTCCACTAGTCTTGAAATTATGGTATTATAATGTTTAACCCGTTCACGAATGACAGCATTTAAACATTTCCTCTTGTAAAAACTACTAAAAGAGAAGTTGACGAAAGGAAGACTTGACCATAGGGTGACTATAAAAAACTTGAATATAGGAAGACGTTTCTATAGAAAAGTTGACGATAGGAAGACATATCTATAGAAAAGTTGACCAAAGGAAGACTTTTCTATAGAAAAGTTGACCAAAGGAAGACTTTTCTATAGAAAAGTTGACCAAAGGAAGACTTTTCTATAGAAAAGTTGACCAACGGAAGACTTTTCTATAGAAAAGTTGACCAAAGGAAGACTTTTCTATAGAAAAGTTGACCAAAGGAAGACTTTTCTATAGAAAAGTTGACCAAAGAAAGACTTTTCTATAGAAAAGTTGACCAAAGGAAGACTTTTCTATAGAAAAGTTGACCAAAGGAAGACTTTTCTATAGAAAAGTTGACCAAAGGAAGACTTTTCTATAGAAAAGTTGACCAAAGGAAGACTTTTCTATAGAAAAGTTGACCAAAGGAAGACTTTTCTATAGAAAAGTTGATCAAAGGAAGACTTTTGTATAGAAAAGTTGACCAAAGGAAGACTTTTCTATAGAAAAGTTGACCAAAGGAAGACTTTTCTATAGAAAAGTTGACTTTTCTATAGAAAAGTTGACGATTGGAAGACTTTTCTATAGAAAAGTTGACGATAGGAAGACATTTCTATGGAAAAGTTGACGATAGGAAGACATTTCTATAAAATAGTTGACGATAGGAAGACTTTTTTATAAAAAAGTTGACGATGGGAAGGCTTTCCTATAGAAAAGTTGACGATGGGAAGACATTTCTTTACAAAAGTTGACGATAGGAAGACATTTCTATAGAAAAGTTGACGACAGGAAGACATTTCTATAAAAAAGTTTACGATAGGAAGATATTTCTATACAAAAATTGACTATAGGATAACTTTTCTATACAAAAAATGACGGTAGGAAGACTTTTCTATAGATAAGTTAATGACAGGAGACATTTCTATAGAAAGTTTGATGATTATAACCTTTTTCTGTAGAAGATTTGAAGATATTAAGACTTTAAAGGGTTATACAAACATGTACAATTTTGCATTAAACTTATAATTTTATTTGAATTTCTTTTTAATCAAACAAAAAAAATCCTATAGATTTTGTTAAAAATTTCCCATAATTACTTTTTACTTTCCATGAGTCACTTCTTCTTGAATTTCTTTTTAATATTTACCACAAATTCCGTTTCTTCCCTCATTCAATTAAAATCATGTTGCATTTGACAACATGACGCCGGCGACAAGTTCTCGTATTAAAGAAAATTCAAATATTCCTTACACTGGCATTACTTACTAGTAAGTAGGTATGTAAGTATTAAGACATTTATGCGTTTTTCCATTAAGTGTTTTATTTTACATGTGTTTTTTGTTGTTGGTGGCGTTGCAAATGTGGCAAGTTTATGAAATACCAAAATGCACTGGTTTTTATAAAAAGCAATTGATTGCGATTTTTATTGGTTGTCATAAAATTATTACTATATTTTTTTTAAACATTAGTTTAATACTTAATTAAAATAAGTTTTTTACTACTTATTTGGCCATATATGATTTTGATATAAGAAATTAAAGTAATAATTCCGACAATTCAACAAAATTTTATCAGAAATTATTTTTGTTTTAATTTGTCTGAAGAAAATTTTCTTATTAAAAGGCAAAGTTTTCTGTAGAAAATTTTTACTAAAATTTTGACTAAAATTCAAATTTTTCTATAGACAATTTCGAATAAAATTCAGTTTTTTATAAAAAAATTTGACTAAAATTCAAAGTTTTCTATAGAAAATTTTGACTAAAAATCAAAGTTTTCTATAGAAAATTTTGACTAAAAGTCTAAGTTTTCTATAGAAAATTTTGACTAAAAGTCTAAGTTTTCTATAGAAAATTTTGACTAAAAGTCTAAGTTTTCTATAGAAAATTTTGACTAAAAGTCTAAGTTTTCTATAGAAAATTTTGACTAAAAGTCTAAGTTTTCTATAGAAAATTTTGACTAAAAGTCTAAGTTTTCTATAGAAAATTTTGACAAAAAGTCTAAGTTTTCTATAGAAAATTTTGACTAAAAGTCTAAGTTTTCTATAGAAAATTTTGACTAAAAGTCTAAGTTTTCTATAGAAAATTTTGACTAAAAGTCTAAGTTTTCTATAGAAAATTTTGACTAAAAGTCTAAGTTTTCTATAGAAAATTTTGATTAAAAGTCTAAGTTTTCTATAGAAAATTTTGACTAAAAGTCTAAGATTTCTATAGAAAATTTTGACTAAAAGTCTAAGTTTTCTATAGAAAATTTTGACTAAAAGTCTAAGTTTTCTATAGAAAATTTTGACTAAAAGTCTAAGTTTTCTATAGAAAATTTTGACTAAAAGTCTACGTTTTCTATAGAAAATTTTGACTAAAAGTCTAAGTTTTCTATAGAAAATTTTGACTAAAAGTCTAAGTTTTCTATAGAAAATTTTGACTAAAAGTCTAAGTTTTCTATAGAAAATTTTGACTAAAAGTCTAAGTTTTCTATAGAAAATTTTGACTAAATGTCTAAGTTTTCTATAGAAAATTTTGACTAAAAGTCTAAGTTTTCTATAGAAAATTTTGACTTAAATTTTAAGTTTTCTATAGAAAATTTTGACTTGAATTTTAAGTTTTCTATAGAAAATTTGACTAAAATAATGAGTTTACTATAGAAAATTTTGACTAAAAGTCTAAGTTTTCTATATAAAATTTTGACTAAAATTTTAAGTTTTCTATAGAAAATTTTGACTTGAATTTTGAGTTTTCTACATATTTTACAAAATTTTTTTTTCTATAAAAAATTAAAAATAAAATTTGAAGATTTCTTTTGAAAATTTTGACTAAAGTTTTAAGTTTTCTATAGAACATTTTTACTAAAATTTTAAGTTTTTTTATAGAAAATTTTGATTAAAATTTTAAGTTTTCTATAGAAAATTTTGACTAAAATTTTAAGTTTTTTATAGAAAATTTTTACTAAAATTTTAAGTTTTCTATAGAAAATTTTGACTAAAATTTATAGAAAAATTTGACTAAAAATTTGAGTTTTCTACAGAAAATTTTTACTAAAATTCAAAGTTTGCTTTGTCTAAAATTTTAAGTTTTCTATAGAAAATTTTAACTGAAGGTCAAAGTTTTCTATAAAATTTTGACTGAAACTCAAAGTTAGAAATAAAATTTGACATTAAAATCACACTTTCCTTTCCATATGTCGTTTCGCTTTAGAGGATTTATATATTTGGTTTTGTTTTTAAGCCTCCCCCTGTTCATTTTTATGAGCTACCCTTATCAACACTTTTCAATTTTCTGGTTAAAATAAATCTTGCGTTATATATTGTATAAATATAAAAATCCATTATATAAAAATTATTTACAACAAAAGAAAAACTTAGCCTGCCTCACTCTAATTTCTAACCGAATTTTTAGATACTTTTTTTTCATGTTTTTGCACATGACCCACATAATTTATCGTAGAACATACAAAAAGTTTGGTAATAAACGACCCCCAGAAAAAGGAAGAAAATGTTTGAATACAGCTAAAATTTCTTAACGCCTGTTCAAATGGCACAAAAAGTAAAAAAACAAAATTTTTGTTTAGTACCAGAAAAAAAACGTTTAAATCGGGAAAGAAAAAAGCCGTCGGCATTTGAACCTTTTTGTCTTTGGGTAGCAAAAAATATTGGGGTTTTCTTTTGAGTTACTTTTTGGGGGTTAAGTTGCAACAATAAATTTTTTGTTTTCAGATTTCTTTGCTAAATCTTTTGACTTTTTTTAAGGATTTCCTTTTTAAATCCTTTTTTTGATATATGTAACTTTTTTTATGGTTTAAAATCGTATGTTAAAATAACAGAGTCTGTGGAATAATGAAGTCTGGTTTGTGGATTTGGGGGTTATTTAAGTACCAAGTTTAAGTGTTGACATTATAATAATAATTTTAATTGCTTCAAATAACAAATGTTAATGTAGGAATTTCAGTTTTTTTTTGTTTGTCTGTTTTTATGACCATGTAATGGTTTAGACTGGTCAGCTATTATGGGTCTTACCACCATCACAGAGTCATACAAATGTTAAACAAATATAAGGTAATTAACATGTTGGACTCCTCTTTCCTGCTGCCGTTTTTTTGCTGATTTTCTCTTTATATTTTTTTTCCTCTTCCATAATGTGTTTATAGAGTCCTTTCTTCCTCTGGGTAAAGATTTTTTCTACATACTTTTTACACAAAAAGCAAAATAAGGATGTTTAAAATAAATTTCGTTAATGTTAATTTTTTTATTATAAATTTTTTTCCTGTGGTTTTTGCATTTGGCTAAACATTGAGGTTTTCTTTTTTTGTTCTGTTTTTCTTATTATAATAATTTTTTGTGCAGAAAAATTTTTTTCAGGAAATTTTTTGTTTGCTTAAAATTTTTTTCTCCTTCAACATTTTCTTCCTTATTTACGTTAATGCTAATGTTTTTTTTTTGTTTGGCTCATTTAGAGGGTTTTAAATTTGGCTTTTATATGGTTTTCAACACCTTTTTGGTTTTCGCTTTTTTTTCTTTTGTGAGGGCGTTAAAGTGGGTGTTGAAAGATTGTTTTAAAGTTTCAACACCTTGTAAGCGTTAAGAACAAAAAAAATCAAGGATACCATAATTAATAGAAACATTAAAATAAGAATTAAAGGAACACAGATTTTTATAATAAAAAATTCTTATTATATATTTAAATGTTTTTCCTACGATAATGAAATTTTATAACATTTTAACAACGATTTTTTTTTTTTGATTATCTTATCAAAATTACAGAAATTTTTATTGTTTCTTATTTGAAAGTTTTAGTCAAATTAATGATATTTTACAAAAAGAAAAATTATTCGCACTTGATCCCAGTCTATTACATTTATTTATTAATGTAATAGACAATTTATTGATAAAAGCCAAAAAATGTTTATGGGTACAACCAATGGAAGTTGGATGGTCTAGCCAACCATTGAAATGCGTTGAGAAATTGGTTGTCCCACAAACTTTTTTACATTAATAAATAAATGTAATAGACTGGGATCAAGTGCGAATCATTTTTATTTTTGAATAATATTTACATCCCGACAGTTTTTATATTTGTTGACGGTATTTTATTTTGATATTTTTATGTTGATGTATGTAACCCATAGAAATATTAGTCTGACTACCCACCTTTGGGTATACCATTCGACCACAATCACTTCCTGTATCGATGCTGCTTTCTATGACTGTGTACGAGCTTTAACGTCTAAGTCGCTTTCTCAAACCTTTAAGAAAAAACTGAATTTCTCTCATTATAAAAACATTTTTTTTTATTTTGATAGAAATTCGTCACTAAATTCATAACCTTTCGTATTTTTGTCACTAAAAATCCAAATTTTGACCTTCGACCACGATGAAAAATGGGTTATGCTCACCCAATATCAAAGAAAGTTCTAGTGGACATTCCTCAATGACTAGGCAATACAATTCAGTATTAGCTTTATCAAAAGAAAACTTAAATAAAATTTACTATACATCTACTTAATTAATGTCCAAAAATGTACTTTCTCTCGAAATTTTACGATTTCAAGTCGCAGGTACAACGAAACCATATAAGACTCAAACTGAACATTTTTGGATTTTATTACTACATTCGTTTATTTGAACACCCCTATCAAAAATATTGAAATTTTGAATATTTTTTTAACAAAATTTTCTAAAACTTAAAAAGTTAGTTTTGAAACGGTCCTTAAAAAAGTGCCATTTTCCAGTATAAAAAAAAACTATGTAATTTTAATTATATTTTAATAAATTTCAGCTTTTTAGTACTTATATGTCTTCAGATGATAAGGAATGCCTTACTATGTAATTTCTGTACTCTTAAGTTAATTTTTTTGATGCATATCCTAAGGCGTGTTAAAAAGGACACGAATTTTCTAGGGCAAATTGCGATAACTTTAAAATTACGAGATGGATTTTTAGCTTTTATGACTGTAATGAAAGCCGACTTAGTTTTCTTCTACATTTAATTATTAGTTTTGCTAAAAACATATCTTTCTTAGTTAAAATTTCCCAAAAACCCAAAAAACTTAAATTTTTTCTCATAAAAATGGGTCCTAGAAATAAATGTCCTATGCGCCACCTCAGTACATTGACCTAGGGAGACCTTAGGTTGTGGAACATCGAACTCAGGCGTATCGAATTTCAATAAAAGTTGTTTTTCGCTCCACCCTACTGTATTATTCATAAATGAATTCTATAAAATTTCCCACAACTATTTCTTAAACTCCTCAACAAATCCTGTCCAAATATTGGAGATTTCTTTAACTTCCTTTAGAATCACTCAAGACTAAAAAAGCTATTAATAATAAAAATGAAGAAAAACTGCCACAACTACACAAATAACTGTCAACCATCGTAATAGCTAAAGAGAGATGAGCAGAGAGGGAGAACCAGAACGAAGAAAGAGAATGAGTAAAAAACGCATATGCCAAAAGACCACACAAACAAACATTGCCAACATCAGAAATAACCGAGGCTCAGAAACTTATAAGACGTGACTTCTTTTAATGCAAGTGGGAGCAAGAATGAAATCAATAAGACCGCCAAATGCGACTTTAGAATACGTTACACTTCCAAATGATACACATATAAAAATTATATTAGAATATTAGTGATATTTATGATTTTTTAAAATTGGATATGGTCAATGAGTTTTCTGATGAGTAAGACAACCAGTAGAATCGAATCCAACTAGAAGCGATACCGAAACAGCAATTGAATAGATTTGAACTTTTTGCATCCCTATCAATAGAGGCTTAATCGCATGAGCTCAGCATTGCAGATTGTTATTATTCACATTTTATATTTTTTCCTTATGGCCCCCCAAGTTCTAAAAGGCTTGATCTATACTTAAGTTAATCTTAATGTTTTGGTAAAAAAGTAAATAGTATTCGAAATTTGGAAATTATTGAATTCTCACTTTAATACGATGGAAGGTCCGAACATTTTCAAACGATTCCCTTTGTGGTTGATTATAAGCAACTGAGGCAGCTATCTTGAGGAAAGCTTGCTCTTA
Organism: Stomorhina lunata; assembly: GCA_933228675.1. Classification (NCBI taxonomy): domain Eukaryota; kingdom Metazoa; phylum Arthropoda; class Insecta; order Diptera; family Rhiniidae; genus Stomorhina; species Stomorhina lunata. The sequence goes on from OW121744.1 coordinate 98,826,934, forward strand.
TCAAAGTAAATATTCAAATTGTAACCACCGAACCATAATCTCTGTCGGCTTAAACCATTTCAATTGTTTTGGATGTAAAGAACTCTACCAGGCGACAACAGTTTTGACATCTTACATTTTTCACGGCCAAATCGAAATTCATAAGATGCTTTTATGTGATGGTAAAGTATCAGCTAGACTGTGTCACACATTTGTACTTAAAATATGGGAAGAAAACACTCTGCCAACCTCCTGGAATGAAGGTAAACTAGTCAAAATACCACAAAGGTATGAAGGTATACTACATTAGCTACAGGGGTATAACACTTCTTCCAATCTCCAGTAAAATCTTAATCTGAGTAATTTTGAATAGAATATCCGACGCAGTTTCCGCTTCAATACGAGAAAATCAATTTAGTTTCAGAGAGAATCGATCTTGTGTTGACCTAATCTACATAGTAAGAATAGTACTAGAGCAATGTAATGAATTCCGCACCCCCATTTAACTAGCGTTTATCGACTTTATGAAGGCCTTTGTCAGTGCCAACAGATTCTATCTATGGAGAATTTTAGAAAATCGTAACATTCCAACGAAAATTCTGAACTTAATTCGGGCAATGTACGTGGATTTTAAATGTCGAATTCAACACAGGGGTAAATTGTCAAATCCATTCGAGGTATCTTGTCACCAATACTTTTTATCTTGTCACTGATAGTTTTTATCCTTGCCATCGACCATTTAATGCAAATGGCTCTGCATAGTAGACGCGGTATCCAATGGACACCCTTTACACAACTCGAGGACTGCTGATGACGTATGTCTTCTAAGCCAGAGCTCAGGCCACATTCAGGAAAGTACTAACGTTATCGCGGTTTAATCTCGGACATCTGGGCTGGAAATCAATATTTTGAAGACAAAGATTATGGCTGGAGGCTATGACGCAAACCCATTGACACACATCAACGATAACGAGGTTATTGGATGTGTAGGTAGCTTTGATTATCTTGGAAGTTTGGTATCTACACAATATGGCGCCGAGGAGGATATTGAATCTCGTATTAGCAAGGCCAAATCTGCATTTCACATTTTCCGAGCTATCTGGATATCTCGGCAAATATCAACAACAACTAAATTATGAATATACAACTCAAATGTCAAGTCCATCCTGTATTACTACTGCGAAACTTGGAAGCGCACTTATGCCATCGATATGCCAATGCTTACGCCAAATCTTTAATATATGGTGTCCGAAACGCATAAGAAATAAAGATCTACTTAACGCCACAAATTAAAGCCCTGCTTCATTGCTCGACTAGAGCTTCTTTGGAATCCAAAGGTTGTATTGGTGCCAAAACGTTTAGAAGGTCAATTTATGCGGAGTTGCAAGTTGCAAGCTATTCTTGGAATGGCGTATGTCTAACATCTCGCAATAGAGTCCGATATTAAAGGATGGTTGAGGCCATATGCTCCACTTGGAGTTAAGGATAACATAAGAAGAAGAATGTGAAGTGCTACTATTCCCTTAATTATCCACAGCGAACTCTAGTTTTCTCAATTTCTATCTGAATACTGAAACAAAAGTTGAAGTTTGGAAAGAAAAGTTACTACAAAGGGATTTTTCAATAAGTCAATGCTCGGCTTCTTCTTGAATTATAAGTTAAGAACTACTTTAAAAAGTTGAAAAATTGGGTTTAACTTAATCTGATATAGCCTTTTGGCACCGATCGTTCGAAATATAACTAATATATTTTGGATAATTTACATGGTCTGACTTCATAGGGACAAAAAAATATTATTGGAAGTTGCAGGTAATTTCAAAATAATTTGTACCCAACATATACGTAGTATTTTAATATTGACTGTGGGTTTAACTGAATATTTTGAAATTAATTTAGTTAAATCGAAACACTTCACTTCTTCCAAAACCAGCATCCTCACCATTTCGATAGCTACTTAAACTTCAGATTTGCTAATAAGATTTCTTTCTAATTGGTGTTTTTTTTAGAGGTATAGAACTTCGAATTGAAATAAAACACAAGAAAATCGTTTTAATGTCCATCAATTTGGCTTTATTGGAAGGATAATTTTATGCCATTTATGTTTAAATATGATTTCGGGCATGTGGCCGCCGCGGCTGGCTCGAATAAAGCCAATTCTACAGGTCAAATTTTCAACTACTTTTTCGAGCATATGGGGCCGTATGTTGGCAATAACGCCACGAATGTTGGCTTCTAAGTCCCCTAACGTTTCTGGTTTGTTGGCGTAGACGAGCGACTTCACATATCCCCAAAGAAAATAATCCAGTGGTGTCAAATCGCACGATCTTGGTGGCCAATTGACAGGTCCATTCCGCGAAATGTTTCTTCAATAAATCAATTGTGACGTGCGCTGTGTGGCATGTAGCGCCGTCTTATTGGAACCACAACTCATCCACATTCATGCCATCCAATTGGGGAACAAAATAGTCGGTTATCATGGCTCTATACCGGTCTCCATTTATGGTAACTGACTCTCCAGCATTATTTCGGGAGAAGTATGGCCCAATGACTCCACCAGCCCATAGAGCACACCAAACAGTCAGTTTTTGTAGATGTAATGGCGTCTCAAGGGTCTCATGTGGATTCTCTTCACTCCAAATGCGGCAATTTTGCTTGTTGACGTAGCCGTTCAACCAAAAATGAGCCTCATCACTGAACAAAATTTTGCGATGAAAATCAGCATCGAGATCAATCTCATTTTCGGCCCATACACCAAAATCACGACGCATTGCATGGTCTCGCGGCTTTAATTCTTGCACAAGCTGGATCTTGTAAGGTCGCAAGCCAAGATCTTTACGCAAAATCTTCCACAAAGTTGATGGACAAAGCTCCAATTGCTGTGCACGGTGGCGAATCGATTCATTCGGGTCCTCTTCAACACTTTGCTCTACAGCGGCAATTGTTTCTTCGGTGCGCACTGTTCGACGTCGCTGCGGATGCGTATTATCATATAGAGTAAACGTAGTGCGAAAACGATCCATGGTTAACCGAATTAATTGCTCTGATGGACGATTATGTCGACCATAAAATGGACGGAGCCTGCGGTAAACTTCGCGAACTGAACCATTATTTTCGAAATAAATTTGCACGATTTGCAAGCGTTGTTCTTTTGTCAACCTGTTCATGATGAAATGGCAAACCAAACTAAATATTAATCACTTGACAGCTGACAAAATGGCCGCCAGTTAAAAAAGTGATGCCAACTTAAAGTTCTATACCTCAATAAAAAACACCCGATAGTTCTATGGCTAAAACTTGAAATATTAAAATGTATTCCACATGCCGTTGACTAAATGCTTGACTGAACTAAAGATGAAGGAAATACTACGACTAAATGTCGGCGTTAAATCTTCAATAAGTGTTTGAGCAAATGTGTTGCGGTCGGTATTAAATAAATCGCATTGATTCAACAGGAAAAAAGTGACGTTGTCACTGAACGTGTGGCTTCAACAATGAAATTTTTTGGAATCTTATAAGAAACATAAGAATACAAATAAGAAATTGTAAGAAGACGAAAACAGAAATAAAATAAAACACTCATAAATATAACGGAAGCAAAAGGCGTCTGTCTTAATGTTTTTTTTTTTCTGCCATTCTTCAGTTTCATCCACATTTCGCACCAGAAAAACCATATTGTTCACTTTAAGTTTGCAACATGCTACTTGGTAAAATTGGCAGCAACAACAAGAAAAAAAAAATACAAAAACTAAGAAAACATTTTCATTCATTTTGACATAAAGGAAGAAAAATAAAAACAACAGCCATAAGCGCCACCATAAATATTTAGCAACAAACCAATCCAACCAAACAAGCAACCAACCATTCGAACCCAACACTTGTGATATGTCCTCACTTTTCTAGTTGACACGTCATCAACTTTTACTCATTGCAACTTCATACTCGGCAGCAAAGAAAAAAAAAATAATTTTGTACATTATACCAAACCTCTACTGTTGGTAGTTGCAGTTGCTGCTGTTGTTGTTTTTGTTGGCAATTTTGTTACATGCTGCTTCTCGAGCTTCTGGTACAAATTGTTTTTATGGTCGCTAATGTGTTTTTTTGTTGCTGTTGTTTTGTCGTTTCATATTGATGCCGTGGTTTGTTGTTTGTTATAGTTGCTGTCTTTTGCTGCTACTTTTTCTAAGTTTTTTGTTGCTTAAATGTTTGAGTAGGTGTTTGTAATGATGTTTTTAGTAGTTTTTTGGTGTAGTTTTTTTCTTCTGGTTTAGTTTTGCTATTGTATGGCCAAAGTGTTGGAATTTGGTTGCTTTTTAATGGTTTACGTCTGTCCAACTATTTGTAGTTTTATTGTAGTTTGCTCCCAAACTCCTCTTGTTTTTTTGAAAGAAATTAAGTTATTTATGGAAGTTTGATGTTGGTTGATTATGTTATATATTTTGTAATAAGACCAAAAGTATGGTGATTCGGAAAGATTTTCTATAAAAAGAGAAAATTTTTGAAAAATTTCCTATAAAAAGAGAAAATTTTTGAAAAATTTCCTATAAAAAGAGAAAATTTTTGATAAATTTCCTATAAAAAGAGAAAATTTTTGAAAAATTTCCTATAAAAAGAGAAAATTTTTGAAAAATTTCCTATAAAAAGAGAAAATTTTTGAAAAATTTCCTATAAAAATAGGAAATTTTTGAAAAATTTCCTATAAAAATAGAAAATTTTTGAAAAATTTCCTGAGAAATAGAAAATTTTTGAAAATTTTCCTGAAAAATAGGAAATTTTTGAAAAATTTCCTATAAAAATAGGAAATTTTTGAAAAATTTCCTATAAAAATGGGAAATTTTTGAAAAATTTCCTATAAAAATGGGAAATTTTTGAAAAATTTCCTATAAAAATAGGAAATTTTTGAAAAATTTCCTATAAAAATAGGAAATTTTTGAAAAATTTCCTATAAAAATAGGAAATTTTTGAAAAATTTCCTATAAAAATAGGAAATTTTTGAAAAACTTCCTATAAAAATAGGAAATTTTTGAAAAATTTCCTATAAAAATAGGAAATTTTTGAAAAATTTCCTATAAAAATAGGAAGTTTTTGAAAAATTTCCTATAAAAATAGGAAATTTTTGAAAAACTTCCTATAAAAATAGGAAATTTTTGAAAAATTTCCTATAAAAATAGGAAATTTTTGAAAAATTTCCTATAAAAATGGGAAATTTTTGAAAAATTTCCTATAAAAATGGGAAATTTTTGAAAAATTTCCTATAAAAATAGGAAATTTTTGAAAAATTTCCTATAAAAATAGGAAATTTTTGAAAAATTTCCTATAAAAATAGGAAATTTTTGAAAAATTTCCTATAAAAATAGGAAGTTTTTGAAAAATTTCCTATAAAAATAGGAAATTTTTGAAAAACTTCCTATAAAAATAGGAAATTTTTGAAAAATTTCCTATAAAAATAGGAAATTTTTGAAAAATTTCCTATAAAAATAGGAAATTTTTGAAAAATTTCCTATAAAAATAGGAAATTTTTGAAAAATTTCCTATAAAAATAGGAAATTTTTGAAAAATTTCCTATAAAAATAGGAAATTTTTGAAAAATTTCCTATAAAAATAGGAAATTTTTGAAAAATTTCCTATAAAAATTGGAAATTTTTGAAAAATTTCCTATAAAAATAGGAAATTTTTGAAAAATTTCCTATAAAAATTGGAAATTTTTGAAAAATTTCCTATAAAAATAGGAAATTTTTGAAAAATTTTCTATAAAAATAGGACATTTTTGAAAAATTTTCTATAAAAATAGGACATTTTTGAAAAATTTCCTATAAAAATAGGAAATTTTTGAAAAATTTCCTATAAAAATAAAAAATTTTTGAAAAATTTCCTATAAAAATAGGAAATTTTTGAAAAATTTCCTATAAAAATAGGAAATTTTTGAAAAATTTCCTATAAAAATAGGAAATTTTTGAAAAATTTCCTATAAAAATAGGAAATTTTTGAAAAATTTCCTATAAAAATAGGAAATTTTTGAAAAATTTCCTATAAAAATAGGAAATTTTTGAAAAATTTCCTATAAAAATAGGAAATTTTTGAAAAATTTCCTATAAAAATAGGAAATTTTTGAAAAATTTCCTATAAAAATAGGAAATTTTTGAAAAATTTCCTATAAAAATAGGAAATTTTTGAAAAATTTCCTATAAAAATAGGAAATTTTTGAAAAATTTCCTATAAAAATAGGAAATTTTTGAAAAATTTCCTATAAAAATAGGAAATTTTTGAAAAATTTCCTATAAAAATAGGAAATTTTTGAAAAACTTCCTATAAAAATAGGAAATTTTTGAAAAATTTCCTATAAAAATAGGAAATTTTTGAAAAATTTCCTATAAAAATAGGAAATTTTTGAAAAATTTCCTATAAAAATAGGAAATTTTTGAAAAATTTCCTATAAAAATAGGAAATTTTTGAAAAATTTCCTATAAAAATAGGAAATTTTTGAAAAATTTCCTATAAAAATAGGAAATTTTTGAAAAATTTCCTATAAAAATAGGAAATTTTTAAAAAAATTTCCTATAAAAATAGGAAATTTTTGAAAAATTTCCTATAAAAATAGGAAATTTTTGAAAAATTTCCTATAAAAATAGGAAATTTTTGAAAAATTTCCTATAAAAATAGGAAATTTTTGAAAAATTTCCTATAAAAATAGGAAATTTTTGAAAAATTTCCTATAAAAATAGGAAATTTTTGAAAAATTTCCTATAAAAATAGGAAATTTTTGAAAAATTTCCTATAAAAATAGGAAATTTTTGAAAAATTTCCTATAAAAATAGGAAATTTTTGAAAAATTTCCTATAAAAATAGGAAATTTTTGAAAAATTTCCTATAAAAATAGGAAATTTTTGAAAAATTTCCTATAAAAATAGGAAATTTTTGAAAAATTTCCTATAAAAATAGGAAATTTTTGAAAAATTTCCTATAAAAATAGGAAATTTTTGAGAAATTTCCTATAAAAATAGGAAATTTTTGAAAATTTTCCTATAAAAATAGGAAATGTTTGAAAATTTTCCTATAAAAATAGGAAATTTTTGAAAAATTTCCTATAAAAATAGGAAATTTTTGAAAAATTTCCTATAAAAATAGGAAATTTTTGAAAAATTTCCTATAAAAATAGGAAATTTTTGAAAAATTTCCTATAAAAATAGGAAATTTTTGAAAATTTTCCTATAAAAATAGGAAATTTTTCAAAAATTTCCTATAAAAATAGGAAATTTTTGAAAAATTTCCTATAAAAATAGGAAATTTTTGAAAAATTTCCTATAAAAATAGGAAATTTTTGGAAAATTTGCTATAAAAATAGGAAATTTTTGAAAAAAATTTCCAATAAAAATAGGAAATTTTTGAAAAATTTCCTATAAAAATAGGAAATTTTTGAAAAATTTCCTATAAAAATAGGAAATTTTTGAAAAATTTCCTATAAAAATAGGAAATTTTTGAAAAATTTCCTATAAAAATAGGAAATTTTTGAAAAATTTCCTATAAAAATAGGAAATTTTTGAAAAATATCCAATAAAAAAATGTTTGGTTTATCGTTTCTTATCAATAAGATTTTTTAGAAAGTGTTTTCTCGATTACAATAAAATAAATTAGTCAATATTTTTCCCAAAACTCTATTCAACTAAATAATTTCCCACAAATAAATTTGTTGTCTTCATTGACCAAAAGAGATCCAGCCATCATACCAAATAGAAATGAGGAAAAAAATCTTTGGTAATAAAAACTTATTTTTTCCCCTTAAGAAACTAAAGACATCACTTTACAACACAAGTACTCAATTAACCACCTGTTGACATGCCAACATTTTTATGCTTCTCTTTCCATGATTTCTTTTTTTTTGTGTTTCTACCAACATAAAAGTAGTCAGTTAAAGGAAGATTTCATAGTTCAAAATCACAAACCAACAACAACATTATTATAATAAAATCACAACTCTAAAGAAAAGCAACAACAAAAAAAAACTTGGTATAAAAGAAAAAAATGTTACCGGCAACAAAAAAACACTTAACTAAACAATTTAAACTTCACCCCTCAAGAGTCAAATAAAGTTAAGCTAAAGAAAAAAAAGCTCATAGTA